>BCLG01000687.1:38427-97826 GCA_001602295.1 Zoysia matrella | reverse complement strand
CCTTTGCTGAGGCTGCGGGACACGCGGCATGGCGCGCCGCGATGAAGCTAGAGATGGATGCGGTTGAGAAGAACCGCACTTGGGAACTCGCTGACCTTCCTTCTGGACACCGCGCGATCACCCTTAAGTGGGTGTTCAAGCTGAAGAAGGATGAGGTCGGTGCCATCGTCAAGCACAAGGCTCGCTTGGTGGCACGCGGGTTTGTGCAGCAGGAGAGGATCGACTTCGACGATGCCTTCGCTCCCGTTGCACGGATGGAGTCCGTGCGTCTCTTTCTTGCGCTGGCTGCCCAGGAGGGCTGACGCATCCACCACATGGATGTCAAGTCGACGTTTCTCAACGGCGACTTAAAAAAGGAGGTTTACGTGCACCAGCCGTCGGGATTTGTTATCCCCGGCAAGGAGAGCAAGGTGCTGCGCCTGCGCAAGGCACTCTACGGCTTGCGGCAGGCACCACGGGCGTGGAACGCTAAGCTAGATTCCACGCTGAAAGAGATGAGTTTCGAGCAAAGCTCGCACGAGGCGGCCATCTACCGAAGGGGCAACGGCGGCAATGCCCTGCTAATGGGTGTCTACGTCGACGACTTGGTGATCATGGGCACCAAGGATGCAGAGGTGGCAGCATTCAAAGAGGAGATGAAGGCCACCTTTCAGATGAGTGACTTGAGACCTCTCTCTTTCTACTTGGGGATCGAAGTGCATCAGGACGACTCCTGCATCACACTTCGACAAACCGCCTACGCCAAGCGCATCGTTGAGCTAGTTGTGCTCACCGACTGCAACCCAGCTCTCACTCTGATGGAGGAGAGGCTGAAGCTCAGTCGTGACAGCACGACAGAGGAGGTGGATGCCACGCAGTACCGGCGTCTTGTGGGAAGCCTTCGCTACCTCGCCCACACGCGGCCGGACTTGGCGTTCTCCGTCAGCTACGTTAGTCGGTTCATGCAGCGACCGACGACGGAGCATCAGCAGGCCGTCAAAAGGATCATCCGCTATGTTGCGGGGACTCTTGACCACGGCCTCTACTACCCGAGGTGTCCCGAGGCGGCACATTTCATCGGGTACAGCGACAGTGACCACGCCGGCGACATCGACACCAGCAAGAGCACGAACAGGGTGCTCTTCTTCCTCGGCAAGTGCCTTGTTAGTTGGCAGTCGGTCAAGCAGCAGGTGGTGACCTTGTCCAGCTGCAAAGCTGAGTACATAGCGGCTTCCACCGCTTCAACTCAGGCGCTCTGCCTCGCTCGACTGCTTAGTGATCTCCTTGGCAGAGACGCTGAAGCAGTGGAGCTCAGGGTGGACAGCAAGTCCGCTCTGGCCTTGGCAAAGAACCCTGTTTTCCACGAGCGCAGCAAGCACATTAGAGTGAAGTACCACTTCATCCGAGGCTGCTTAGAGGAAGGGAGCGTCAAGGCAAGCTACATCAACACCAAGGACCAACTCGCTGATCTTCTCACCAAGTCTCTTGGTAGAATCAAGTTTCAAGAGCTTCGCGCCAGGATTGGGATGATTCAAATCTCCCAGAAGACGACGCACAAGACTTAGGGGGAGAATGATGGAATAAGTCTAGTGCAGCTTTATGCTTTATACTTTATGCTTTTCGCTTTAGCATTTTAGACTAGTTTTTCAGCTTTTCGCTTTAGCATCTTAGACTAGCTTTTCAGCTTTTCGCTTTAACATCTTAGACTAGCTTTTCAGCTTTATACTTTAGCATCTTAGACTAGCTTTTCAGCTTTATGCTTTAGCATCTTAGACTAGCATCTTAGCATATGCTTGGCTGCCCACCAAACCTATATATATGTATTCCCAACCCCTTAGGTTGGTCATGGCATTGTAGTGAGTAAGAAACATGGAGATAGTTGCCTCCAACACTGAGTGTCATCTAACACAATGCGAGTGTTGCGCCTAACAAACCTCGTCTTTTTCTTCTGATGTATGACGTTGTTTCTTCTCCCCTCCTCTCCTGGAATCCAACATATGTAGTGCAGGGAAAACAAATAGCATCATATCATCATCCTCTTGATCCCTTCTCTTTCTTATATGTCCTCTTAGAGACATACTAAAAAGAATCATACACAAAAAATATATATCATGCAACTGCTATCATAAGATGCACAAAATTTAGAAAAAACAAAAACCAAAAATATGACTATACCTTTTGGAGTAGGTATAGGATCCCACGATGGAGGAAGTTCGTCTTCTCCAACTCGAACAACAGATGGGAGGATCTGCAAGAGTAGTATACAACAGCCATGATCAAAGAGAAGATACAACATTGTTCACTCATGTTAAACAGTACAACTGAGCGGCACCGAGCAGCACCCAACGGCTGATAAGTGACTTAGAGATTAGCAAAATCTGTGCCACCTTACAAGAACATGCATTTACATAAAAGTGCTAATCCAAACCAGAAGGAAGTGGAATAGTAACTATGCAATCATTCAACAGTAAAATTTTTGGTTTACCTGTCAGACCCAACGCTTTCCTTAGTTTAATAGTATGAATCTATGATCCATGGATCAAGATTTGTCGCAGAACAAAAACAAGCAGCAGCAACTTTTGACTGAGCCACTAACCTTGTCCATACAATGCAGTACTGGTAAAAAGAAACAAAAAGGCATGAAATTTTGACCGAGCAGCACGGCTGAGCGGCGGCCGCTGTTCTGTCCCATCCATCACCGTCTTCTTCTGCAGGTCCCAAGCACCTCGTCGTTCCATCACCAACTCACTCTCACCGCGCACTACGAACACCACGCTAACGCCGACTCCGCCCCTGATCCTCTCCTGCCCACGCCGATGCCGACTCACAGACACGGAGCGACCCTTGCGCCCACCCAAGAATGGAGAACGCGGCGATGGTGTAGGCCAGAACAGGACGAAATCATACCGGTGAGAAGCAGGCGTCGCGCGTCGTCGCCGGTCGCGCCACCGTCGTGGCCGGGCGCGCAGCCGTCCTGGCTGGGCACGCCGCCGTCGTGCGCGGCTGGGTTTTCTGGTTTTGCGAGTGCTGCGTCAAGTCGTAGATGGGAATGAGTTCCAACAGGTCGTAGGGCTGGTTTCTAAGCAGGCCGTAATGGGTGGGAATGAGGTTGGAATGAGTGCGATCCAAACCAGGCCGGCCCGAAACGAACGGCCATTCCAGGTCGAGCCGATTTTCATTCCAAACCAGACCTCTCCAATCCATACCAGGCCATTCCCAGCTCGTTCCAGCCCAAAACGAACGAGGCCTTCAGTGGTAGGGGTGGAAGTTGTAGAGCATGCCGAGAGACGGCCGTCCGGTAGCGGTGATACTCCTTACGCATGTTGCACTCCAATGCCTCCTCCTACACAAGGGTGAGCACACAAGCAGAGTCCAAATCCACGGGGCGGTGAACCATAATAATGGATTTAATTTCATTCTTAAGGCCATCTATAAAACATATGGTGTAGTACAGTGGGTCAGCATGAGCTTCATAGGCTGATAATTGATTCACTAGTGAAGAAAATTGCTCAGTGTACTCAGCTACAGAACCAACTTGTTTGACGTGGAACAAATTGCGCATGAGTCATTCGTGTTGCCCCCTACCAAACCTATCATGGATCAGTTGGCAGAAGCCATTCCAATCCACACTGTGAATTTTCTTGTCCACCGACTGCAACCAACAGGCAGTGGTGCCTTCAAAGAGCATAGATGCCACTTTGATCCACATGTGAGTTGCGACTCCATAGATATCAAAATAATTCTCACAATGAGATTTCCACAGCCGCGGGTTCTCGCCAGTGAAGTGTGGAAATGAGATCTTAGGCAACTTGCCACGACCCATGAAGGAAAACACTGGATTGCGACTAGGTGAATGTGGCGATGGCAACTCGAAACGTGGAGGAGGAAGAGGATGATGGGAACCGGTGAGCGTACCCTTCACCGGGTCAGGGGTGACTGACCAGTGCCCTGATCCCCGTAACTTTGATCCGCGCGATGTCCATGCTCGGCCTGGAGCTGTTGACGGTCCGCAACTCGCGGACCCCAACTTGTGCAGCTGCCCCATCTCTGCCTTGGGGGGTGTGGACGGAGAGCTTGATGTCATCGACGGCGTGCTTGACGTTGGGCGCCACGCGTCGAATGCCGCCGTGGCGGATTCGAGGGTGGCGACATGCGTGGTCATCGCAGCCTCGACCCGGTCGAGGTGCTCGATCATCGCTGCCTCGAATACCGTCATGTGGGAAGCCAGGGCGGTGCCGATCTCGGAGGAGCGAGAACCAGATGAAGCTGCGGTCGGTTTCTCGAGGGAGGCGATGCGCAATTCCGATTTGGAGTCCTGTTCAGCGAACTTGGCGTCAAGGGCTTCCAACATGCGCTTCTGTTCGACGAACTTGGCGTCGATTGCTTCCAACACGAGCTTCAATTATGGAGCCATGGCGCCCAACTGCTTTGCTCTGCGGGTGTAGTGCAGTGAGGATGCCCGTGCCGACGACGATCGAAAACGTCTCATAGCAATCTCTGGCTGGATCGGAGGATGAGTGCGAGGAAGAGCGCGAGAGATTTGAAGAACCAAACGAGAGCAGAGAGGATTAGCAGAGCTTGGGGATGGGGAAAGAGAGGAATCTATTTAGTTGATAGTTTGTTACATGATGCCTGTGCCAAGCACACCTCTCTCCGTAAAATAGATTGCTCAGGTTGACAGCTAATTGATGGCCCAGTCTGGACCCGCCGCGCGGACGCAGGCACGCCGCGCGCACTCCTCCCAAGCGGCGTGGGTGCCGGATCAGGAACAGCAGTAGACGATGTTGCCGAACGGTGCACAGAAGCGGTGCCGCCAGTACCCCATGGATTTGAAGCTGTCGGGCCTGCTTGTCAGCCACCTCGTCATTCCGTTTAATCTTATCACCGGTTGGATGGTCCTCATTTAGATAAATTGTTAGTTTGAAGCAGCAATTTAACCCAAATTTGATTTTCTAAGCCCTCCTAATTTCAAAGACAAAATTAAACACAAAACCTATAGAATATTTTTTATTTAATGAACCATTTATGCCATAATTTGCATATTAATATGTATAATCATAAGGTTAGATTTGTACATTCAGCATCGATACATTGGCCATTTGATGAGTGCCCAAGTGAAAAAGCTCCAACACGAATGGGTCCTTAAAATCAAATATGCAAGTGAAGTAAATTATAAAAACAGCAAAGTAACCTCCGTACGTAACAAAAATTGACGCCGCTAGATTCAGATCCACGAACTGTGCATGTTAATCAATTAATAATGGCTGATTCTACTATTAGAGAACATCCTGTGTCAGGATCTAAAAACACCCATTATCTAAGAACCCATTCTTACCTGCTCCTTGGTAGAACAGTAGGCTTTGAGCTGCAGCGCAAGGGTGGCGGAAGAGGCGAGGGAGTAAGACTACATTTGGTAATTGAGATTTCACATGCTAATTGAAATGGAATGAAGGAAAAAATAACATAATAAGCTATAGTTATATTTACAAAATTCCTAATGAAGAAGAAAACTTACTGCATAGAATGAACATAAATGACAGGTAGCCTAGAGTGGTGGCTGCAAATCTAAAATAGCACATTTATGAATGCTAAAACCCAAGGTAACTCTACTTACCACTTTCACCATCTGATCCTTCATCAAGTCTTATAAGGGCACTCCCGACGCTGTTAAATGATTCGTTTCTATCCTCTTTAAATGCCTTGGCACCTCATCAACTTGCTTACGTGGCACCGTAATTAACACAGAGAGAGAGAGAGAGAGAGAGAGAGAGCACAGAAGAGAGAAATTGTTTCGCCGTGTAGAAACGAAGTTCTCACAGGTACCGATGTATGAAGAAACTACCAAAACAGCATTGGGGAGGCCTGGCTTCGTTTCCATGCTGGAGGATCGGATCCCGTACGCTAGCATCCTCCCCTGCTCGCGCCATGCCTTCCCGTCGACCCAACGCGCGCCCGTGCCTTCCTGTTTCCCACCCCCGCCGGCGTGCGAGCTCGCCGTCCCGCCTTCCAGCCTGCGCACGAGCGCTCCCTGCCTTCCAAGCTCGCACGGTGGTGTGGAGGCAGCCTCCCAGCTACTGCAGCGACCTTCTGCAGTGTCGCCGCATTGGTCACACCTGCCTCAGTGTACTTTAGTATACTTTGGCATAGGGAGTATTTTGTATTGCTACGGTGCTATACTTCGAAACTTTATTTTCTTTGAAAGATATATATATTCTTACCACATCTAATCGAATCTTTCATTATAGAGTATATTAATATAGAATATTAAATTTTTTTCATACATAGAAACTATGCATTGGGACTATGAAATTTTTTCCGGTAGGAAAAAAATATCGGAGGTCACTGGTAAACGTGATATATCAGAAATATCGGGTATATCGGATTTGAATTTAAAAAATTCAAACAAAAATTTAACAAAATTTGGCATAATCCATCTACAAATACTCTTTAATCCATTGAGTCACAAATTGTATTAAAGAATATGATAATATCAAAAGATCATTAGTCCTAGAGATTGTCATTATTTGCTTGCACCATGCAAAATTATTGTTTAATATTTCTCGCAAAGGGGAAAAGACACAGGTTAGTATGTTTGAGAGATACTAGTATTTTTGCTTATCAACTTATTAATTGACTGCAGACAAAGAAAAAAAAAGTAGAAAGCGGTGAGTTTTGACTAGAAATTAGTAAACCTAAAGTGCCTTCCTAGCTACTACCGCACGCTGCATGTGGGCAGCGGGCCGCGCCTGCGCCGCCGCGTACCGCCGCATCTGGCCGCCCCACTTGCCGCGCTTGGCCGTTCCGCTCGCCGCGCGCGCAGCACCTGACTATCCCATTTGGGGCGCCTGGCCGCCCGCCGCCACGAGCAGCCGCACCACTGCCGTGCTTGGCCGTTCCGCTCGCCGCGCCTGACCGCCCTGCTTTCGACGTCCGGCCGTTCCGCTCGTCGCGCCTGGCCGCCCGCCGCCATGACCAGCCGCAGCACCGCCGTGCTTGGCCGTTCGACGCTGCATCTTCAAATTCGACTGAAATTTTTTGTCCGATATGATATTTTTTCGGACCCCACCGGTAAAACCGAAATTCCGGGAATTTCGACGAAATTTTGCCGAAAAAAATTTCGTAGCATTGGGAGAGATTAAGTCTAAGTACTAATTTATTGCTTTTTTCTCTCCTTTAGAAACTATGCATAGAAACTATGCATTGGAAGTGCCCTAATCGCATGAAGCAATGCTTGCTCATGGCCCTGCAATGATGACCACTGAGTAAATTTTGAGGAGAAGAAAATAGTGTAACTTCATTAGTTACATTTTCTGAGAAAATTTCAGCCAAAGATAAGAAAATCAACTTACTCTAAGAAATTTATTTGCCTTTATAATTCCGTGCATGTCTGGATGAGGCAATATTCTCTCCACCCATTAATCGTAAATATTTTGCATGAAACTGCAATACGAATCTTCCAGTTAATTTTAACTTACTGTCCAGTGCAATATAATCGACATTCATGTGGAACCGTGAAAGTGCATCTATGCTCTTAGTAGGTTTTGATGAATTGAATGACAATATGATTAAGGGACTATCATAGTTTATTGGGTATATGAGCAGGTTGTTATTCTAAAAAGAATAATTAAGGTTTATTGATTCAATGGAGATTCTCAAATCCTTAGAATCAAGAGGTTGTTCATCCTAAGTCAAGTGAAGCAAAGATAAGCAAGAAGTGAGATCAAAAGCTATGATTGACTCAAGAGAGATCTCAAGAAGAGGCTACTTGACTCGTTCAAGCTAGTGAGAAGGTAAAGTATTCGCTTAACATGTTACGATGGACCAAGAAAAGAAGAAGGCCAAGAAGGAGTTTTGACACTGAGGAACCTCTGTATCAGTGAAGGACAAGTTGAGCTGAATTTCGATGGACCTATCAAGCTACAAGTAGTCATATATTGCTAAGTGTCGAATTTCTATTGAAAGAGAAGATAAAAAGTAACTTGGAAGCATATAGTAGATATTGATCCTATGAATTGAAAGTTTACAATATTACTAACTCAAGATGGAGTATAGTGGCAAATTCAAGAAGTGAAGCTCAAGTTGTTGATAATAGGCTAAAGAGGGATGCAACATGGATTAGTTTTAGTCGCAGCGCTCATGGAAAACCTAAGTGAGAAGAGAAAAACACAATGGCCATTCACTTTCACAAGTTTTTCTAAAACAAGAAAAATCAGAAGTTCCGGTTTTGGTAATTCTCAGAAAAATTAGCTAAGTCCTCACCGGAGCGTCCGACATTTGGCCGGAGTGTCCGGAAACACCCTCTCTGTGGTTGAGATTACAGTGAGGATAGTTGCTCGTTTCCGGTTTGGGCTTGAAGGAGCCAGAGTTCCTGCTGTCCAAACTATAACCTACCAAGTAGACACAGCCCAAAGAACCTTGATGAGTTGATTTTTATGTTGCCAGCGATCTGGATGTTTGCAGGCTGGATCGGATGAACTTTAATAAGCTTTCTAGATGTTACAGAAGGACATAAGTTGATATGGAATCAAAAAAATATAAGTATACTATGGTCATGTTGCACAATCTTTGTGAGACCCTCTTTCAGAAAGGAGCGTCTATGTGCCACTTGTACCATTCTCTGGATCCGTAGCTGGTACGCACATTCAGAACAAAGTGGTATTTATTACACGTACTTTATTACATCACACTACTCAACCTAAGAGGTTCGGCAAACAAGTCTAGAGTACAAGCACCACACCTAGTCTATACACACACCATAGGCAACTTGACGGCGGACGAGACTTTTACTCTTTGTAGTCAACATCTTCTTCGTCATCATTGTCTTCTAAGCAAAAATAGCAACAACAGAAGAAGTGAGTACAAAGGTACTCAGCAAGTCCAAAAAAGAAGTAGGTAAGAGGTTTCGCCGTAGCGAAGCAAGGAAAGCTTGAGGGTTGAGTTTTGCGGAAGGCAAGTTTTCATGCCGGCTTCCTATCAGAAGAGGATTTAAAGAAGAGAGAAAAGCAATTGCTATATTTTAGTACAGTGGACCTGGGAAAGGTTTTCACTCCTCCCCGCAGTTCTCAAGTTTTATATTGGGCGTAGTCACTCTCGTGCCGGCCCTAGGCACACAGCCACACAATTTCAAAACACGGGTAGCTACACCCACTCACACCTCAAATAAGTGTATAAAATCTAATCGTATGGTAGTCGAACAATAGCATGTCATTACCGTGACAACGGCATATCCAGAAGGATTTTTAACTCTGCAGAGGTTATACACTGTACTCATAGGTTATGCTACTCCTGATCATTAGAGTTGCATAACGTCTATCCCACATCTACGCAGTTTTTCACAGATTCCACCCAAGGTGCAAACAAGGGCCATCACTCGGGGTTTTCCAGGCCACCGATGACGCGTCGGTACATTCTCGGAGTCAAGTCGTGAATATCCACTGCATTCACGCCTTTTCCTGGTCCCCTCCAATCTCGGGTATTACCAAACCAGGGGCTATATCCGTGGGGCTTACGCTCCCATGACGTGGACCATTACTGTCGAGGGCCAGGCTGCAAGTCGTCTCACGCCCTTCTTCTGTTCCCTTGTATCTTCACTACTGACCCCCTAGTGGTTCGATGTGAAAAGAATACGTAAAGAGAATAGGTCCTGCCCAAAATGTACAGGTTCTATGGTTGTACGGAAATTACTATGTCGAGAACTAACGAACCGGTCCTTATATGGCAGGGGTGGCGATCTTGTCTACGGTAGGTGGACCACAGCGAAGCCTAAACACCTATCACCATCACCTCAGGTGAGCCCCACCCCACGGCTAGAAACATCCCCTCCTCACCTAGCACCAGTTGTTCTAATCTCACCCCTTTTATTGATACTCACACCACCATACTCTTTTAAGTCATTTTGCAAATTAATGGTAAATGGTGTGGCGGTGTAGAGCACTGCAGATGGGGTCCTAAGCAGTTCTAGTAACAATGTAGTATCCGTTCGGTAAAACTAACTAGGAAACGGAATTCTTATAGTTATCAAGGACACATCGGTAATGGTTTCCAAGGGAAATATCTATATTTATACAGCAAGTTACTGACATAAATATAAATACCTAAGATCAAATAGGTATTAAACTACACAATGTTTAACACATTCCAAAGTAGGCTAGCATCGCTGTCTATCGGGGGCTTAAGATGGGTTAGGACTTGCCTTCAGTTGCTTTTTCGAAGTCCGCTTCAGCCTCTGGTTCTTCAGGCTCTTCGGGCACTTGGGTGGCTTCAACTTCTTCTTCTTCTGCTACAAACAACACACAACAAAACTACTAAACAAAAGCTAAAACTGAAAAGAACAATCATCAAACAAGAAATGGAGTTTCGATAGGTGTATGTACTTGGTTTTGATGTTTGGAAGTGCGAGTCTAGGGTTTAGAGTGAATTAGGTTTGATTTTCTACAATTACTGTGAGCTTGGGTGGTTTATGGTAATCTAGTTGTGTCCTAGCTAGGGTTTGTGGTCGACCTGTCATGAACCGATCAAAGTTCACGGTAATCTAGGTTCTGGTCGTGTCTAGAGCAGTGGACACGTGAAGGGAACTCGTGTCCGGCTCTGGGGACACTTGGGATGATGGACACAGGAGAGTGTCCATGTCCACAGTCAGGGGACACGGTGAGTGGGCCGTGTGCGGACTGAACCAGCAAAACATGTCTACTCACCAAGCTTTTCCCAACTAAGGCCCATTATGGGACCTGCCGGTGGGGCCTACGGTGTTGTGGCCGTGAATCAACTAGGGTTTATGGTGATTTGAATCAGTGCCCGTGTCCAGAGTCTAGGACATGGTAAAGTGTCTGTGTCCAGCGCCATGGACATGGGACAACTGTTGTGTCCCTAAGAAATGTGGAAGCTAGGTCCAGTGCTAATCCTATGGCTTCTGTGGGGTGTGTCAGTGTTGTCTAAGGTCGCGTGGTTGTGACCTGGTCTTGGTTCCCTGTGGGCTAGGTCATGCCCGTGTCTGGAGTGATGAACACGGGGAAGGGACTGTGTCCACAAGAAACTTGTGTGGTTGCATGTTTAGTGCTAATTGTGTGTTCCTACGAAGTGTGCCAGTGTCCTACGGCCGTGTTGCTAGGAGATTATCGCTGGTCTTCATTGTCTGGGCCATGCCCGTGTCCGAAGTGATGGACACGGAAAAGGGGCTGTGTCCCTTGCCCTTAGACACGGAACGAAGACCGTGTCCAATGGACCAAAGTCGCTCATGCCCTAACTAAAGTTCCCGCTAGACTGTGACGTGTGCGGAGTTCACTAGTGTGGTTCACGGCCCACCGGTCAGGGACCTGGGCCAACGACATGGGTCGGCTAGGTGGAATAGGGCAGGAGGCATTCCGAACATGCCGGTCGCGCTCCCGGTGTGCCCCGGACGAGTCCCAAACTTTCTGACGCGTTCCCGGTGACACGACCACAAACAAGTCTCTGAGAAATAACGTTCTAAGCTTCTGAAATTGTGTGCAAGCTTGCTGTGGTGGTGTGGTGGGCTCGGGGTTGAAGTTTTGGCCGAAACGCAGGAAACTAGAGTGCGCTCCGGACGTGCACTGAGCGTGCTCTGGCGCTCCCGAGCGCACGCCGACGCGACCAGGCGCACGATGCGTTTCGGGTTACACAGGGCAAACGGAGGCACGTGGCTTTGCTCCGAGCTCTCTCACAGTTCCTGGAGCGTGGTGGCGCGATCTAACCGGCCGGATACGACAACGCAAGGGGCGCGGCGGCCGACAGGCGTGTCCGTGGAGAGGCTAGCGGGGAGGTCCTCTGGTACTAGGGCTAGCTCGGGGGGAAGAAGCTTGACTAGACGAAGCTACACAAGCTAGGAATTGGAAGGTGGTCGCCGGAATGGCGAGCAAGCCGGAAATGGCGGGTGGTAGCTGGACTTGGGGAAGCGGCAAAATTGACGGCGACGAAGAGGAAATCCAGCGAGGGAGGGGTGCCCTAATCTGCTACACAGTGTGGCAAAGCGTGCGGACGAGCGGGCGCAGAGTGGGGACGGCTTTATAGCCGGAGAGAAGCGAGCTCGGCGCAGCTCGGACGGGGTCAAGCGGTAAATTTTTGTCGCTCTCGAGTCATCCAGCTGCTGCGTGGCGTCGTCAATTCTGTGGCAAGAATCAGCGGTGCCAGCGCGGCTTCCACGCTTGTCGGTAGGGCGGCACATTGGCGTCCGGTCTTCAACACGTGACGACAAGGGCCACTGCTTCTCCCGGACGTCAACACTGTCACCCCCATGTGTGCGGCGCGGTGGGGTTGGGTTGACGGCGACGCGCAACGCCATCGTTGCCCTCCTCGACGTGAGGACACCGGCACGGCCGGGTGAGCTGGCCCGCCCTGTCGGCCGGTGCGCGTGGCGCGCTGCGCCAAGGAGGAAGACGATAGGAGGGAGGAAACAGGCTGGGCCGAGGACAAGGGAAAGAAAGAGGAGAAAATGGTGCAGCCTGGAAAGGAGGTTTCGGCCCACTTAACGGATTCAAATTTCCCTCCTCATTTTCCATTTCTGATTTAATTTTGGCTAGGGTTTTTGGGTTAAACGTTTCCAAACTCCGAAAACCAAAATTCGAAGCGAAAAAGGAAGAGCTCAAACACTTGTCAAACTCACATTTTATGTTTCAAAATTTTGAATTTTAGTTAACTATTTTCTAATTTTAGTTCCCTTTTAAAGAAAAGTTTAAAATGGAACTACACTAGGTTGACAAAAGAAGAAAAAAGTTTAAACCCCCCCTCTTTTACGTAATTTAAAGTTTGGGATGTGACAGACCTACCCCACTTAAATAGAATCTCATCCTCGAGATTCGGACGGTTCTCTTCAAAGAATTGAGAGAATTCCTTCTTGAGATCGTCCTCTCTTTCCCAAGTGGCTTCCGCCTCTGAGTGGTTACTCCACTGGACTCGATAAAATTTGATGGCTTTTCGTCGAGTTTGGCGGACGGTCACATCCAAAATCCGGATGGGATTTTCTTGGTATCTCAGGTCCGATTGTAGATCCAACTCCTCAACGGCTACTTGCTGCTCTGGCACTTTCAAGCATTTCTTGAGCTGAGAAACATGGAACACTGGGTGAATATCTGACAGCTCTGCCAGGAGTTCCAATCGATATCCTACAGGACCAATCTTTGCAAGTATCTTATACGGTCCTATGTATCTCGGTGCCAGTTTACCCCGGACTTGAAACCGTCGAGTGCCTCGGATTGGAGATACCTTGAGGTATACAAATTCTCCCTTTTCAAACGACAGTTCGCGTCTTCGGTTGTCTGCATAACTCTTCTGTCAACTTTGGACAGTTTTAATCTTTTCTCTTATTTTCGCTATCTTATCTTCAGCATCTTTTATAATGGCGGGTCCAAACAATGATCGTTCTCTGACCTCAGACCACAATAGGGGAGTCCGACACTTGCGGCCATACAACACCTCGAACGGTGCCATCTGAATACTGCCTTGGTAACTGTTATTATATGAGAATTCTGCAAAAGCTAGACTGTTCTCCCAGTCTTTCCCATAGGTCAAAACACAAGCTCGAAGCATATCTTTAATATCTGATTTATTCTCTCGGATTGTCCATCTGTTTGGGGATGATATGCTGAACTAAAATCTAGCTGAGTTCCTAGAAGCTTGTGTAAACTTTTCCAAAAATGAGAGGTAAACTGAGATCCTCGGTCAAACACTATTCTTGTTGGTACTCTGTGCAACTTCAGTATATTGTCCAAATATAGCTGAGCTAGTTTATCACCCTTGTAGACTGTTCTAACGGGTATGAAGTGAGTCGATTTAGTAAGACGATCGACTATTACCCATATTGAGTCGTTTCCCTTCTTTGTTCGGGGCAGCCCTTGGATGAAATCCATTGATATCTCATCCCATTTCCATATGGGTACCTTTAATGGTTGCAATAATCTTGCCGGTTTCTGATGTTCGACTTTGACTCTTCTGCAAGTGTCACAGTGTGCTACGTATCTGGCAATATCCCTTTTCATAGCTGGCCACCAATATTTTTCTCTCAAATCTAAATACATCTTGGTTGTACCTGGATGAATGGAGTATGCTGAAGAGTGAGCTTCTTTTAAAATGAGATGCTTCAACTGTTTCTTGTTAGGCACGCAAATTCGATCTCGATACCACATGATTCCTTGATCATCAACCCTAAATTCTGACGCCTTTTCTAACTTGGCCTGCTCTTTAATTTTGCGACATCGAGGGTCGCGAACTTGAGCCTTCTTAATTTCTTTTTTAAGGGTTGGTTGCACTGAAAAGGCATGAGGATTACTCGGAATTGCTATATGCAGGTTTAAGTTGGCCATCTGATGAATCAATTCTGAATTACTGGTTAACTCTTCAATAACTCTAGGATGTTTCTTGCGACTCAGAGCATCAGTCACAATATTAGCTTTTCCTGGGTGATATTGTACCTCTAGATTATAATCTTTGATAAGTTCAAACCATCTTCGTTGCCTCAAATTCAACTTAGGCTGCATAAAAATGTACCTCAGGCTCTTGTGGTCTGTGAAGATTTTGCACTTATTCCCGATCAAATAGTGCCTCCAAATCTTCAATGCATGAACCACTGCGGCAAGCTCAAGATCTTGAGTAGGATAATTTTCTTCATGCTTCTTCAATTGTTGAGATGCATAAGTCACTACATGATCTTCTAGCATCAGAACACATCCTAATCCTTGTCGAGATGCATCACAATATACCACAAAATCTTGGTATATGTCAAGTAATATGAGCACTGGGGCAGAAGTGAGTAGCGCTTTCAAGGTTTGAAAACTATGCTTGCATTTTTCTGTCCAAACGAATTTCTTGTCTTTCTTGGTCAATTCGGTCATGGGTTTTGCAATCCTTGAAAAATCTTTGATGAATCTGCGGTAGTAACCTGCTAACCCAAGAAAACTTCTAACTTCTGTGGCATTGGTGGGTTGTTTCCATTCCATAACTGCTTCTACCTTAGCTGGATCAACTTTTATTCCTTTAGTTGACACAATATGGCCTAGGAAAGCAACTTCTTGCAGCCAGAATTCACACTTGCTGAATTTTGCATATAGCCTATGCTCTCTTAACTTTTCAAGCACTACCCTCAAATATGCTTCATGCTCTTGTTCATTTTTGGAGTAGATAAGGATGTCATCAATGAATACGACTACAAACTTATCTAACTCTTCCATGAATACCTTATTTATCAAATTCATGAAGTAGGCAGGAGCATTGGTCAGACCAAATGGCATGACTGTGAACTCGAATTGTCCGTATCTGGTAACAAAATCTGTCTTCTTAATATCACTTTCCCGGATCTTCAGCTGATAGTAGCTAGATCTCAAGTCAATCTTGAAGAAATATTTGGCTCCTTTCAACTGATCGAACAGGTCATCAATCCTGGGTAGCGATACTTGTTCTTGATAGTGACCTCATTTAATGCACGATAGTCAATGCACATCCTGAGGCTACCATCCTTCTTTTTGACGAATAATACTGGTGCTCCCTATGGTGATGCACTTGGTCGGACATAACCCTTCTCTTGAAGCTCTGCTAGCTGTTTCTTAAGTTCTACCAGCTCATCAGCAGCCATTCTATATGGTCTTTTTGCTATCGATGTCGCACTAGGAACTAAGTTGATAATAAATTCAACGTCCCGATCTGGTGGCATACCCGGTAGCTCTTCTGGAAATACATTAGCGAAATCCCGTACTGCAGGTACTTCTTCTAAAGGAATAGCTTCTGCAGCAAATACTACGGGTCCGACTTTTTGCTTCCTCGACTGGCAGGAAACTAAGATGCCTTTATGGTTTATGGCTTGTCACAACACGCTCTGAGCAGTATATAACTCCTCTATGGCGGTGTAACCAATCCATATCCAAAATGACATCTATGCCTTCTGATTGAATAACTATCAGGTTGGCCATGAACTCTACCCCAATTAAATGAATTTTGACCCTCATGCAACCTAAATTGCACTTTATGGTAGCTCCCGGGGATTTTATCAACATGGGAGTCTCTAATAGAACCATTGGCAGTTTCCCCTTTTTCGCAAACTTCGAAGAAATGAAAGAATGAGAAGCACTGGAATCGAACAAAACGGTTGCGAGGGTAGAGTGGACAAGGTACTCACCGAGGACTACTTCGGGTTCTTCCTCTGCAGTCTCAGCACAAACATGGTTCACCCTTCCTTGTCCGTACTGCTGAGGCCTCCTGGGTGGTGCAGTTGTCCTCGGAGCGCCACGTGATGCTCCAGTCGGTGCAGGTCTGGGGCGGGAATATGCTGGAGCCATTGTAGCCGGTCGATTTAGGAGACAATTGGCCATGGAATGTCCCAGACTGTGGTAGTTGAAGCATGTCCTCGAGGCATTTGAAGCCTGTCCCACACTGGGTGTGACACGTGGAGCAGATGGGGGTAGCGGCTGACGTACCGACGATGCAGGCTGCTGCGACTGGGGTGCAGTTGGTGTACAATACTGCATCGTGGGCGAGTACTGCAGCTTCTGGAATTTGCTGAACCTTGGCCGCTGCCTCTGCTCAAACTGCCAGGACTTCTTGGCTTGAAACTTACGTTTTCTCTTGCCATCCAGTCCGGCGCGTGCCCTTTTCAGGAGTATAGCCTTGTTCATCATAGTATTGAAGTCTGGAAAGGTATGAGTTACCAGCTGAGCTTGCATAA
Organism: Zoysia matrella; assembly: GCA_001602295.1. Classification (NCBI taxonomy): domain Eukaryota; kingdom Viridiplantae; phylum Streptophyta; class Magnoliopsida; order Poales; family Poaceae; genus Zoysia; species Zoysia matrella. The sequence continues at coordinate 81,184 of BCLG01000687.1, read as the reverse complement.
CGTGGCTCAGCCCATCCAAGAAATGCTCTTGCTTTTTCTGGTCTGTATCAACCTCCCCTGAGACGTAACGGGCCAGCTTCATAAATTTTTTGATGTACTAATTCACTGTCATTGGCCCTTGCTTCAAAGCCCTGAATTCGTTAGCCTTCATTTTCATTGTACCAGCTAGGATATGATAAGCTCGGAATGCTTGCTGGAACTCATTTCAGGTAATTGCAGTAGGATCAGCAGTAGCTACGCGGTAGTTACCCCCCCATTCACCAGCAACTCCGAGGAGTTGGTGGGCAGCGAGCATCACTCTTTCCTGATCTCTAGCTGCCACGATATCCAGCTTTTTATTGATCTCTCGCAGCCAGTCATCCGCTGCGAGTGGTTCCTCATTAGCACTGTCAAAAGTAGGAGGTCGGAGTCGCATAAACTCTAGCATCTTATTTTGCAGGTTCGATCCTCCCCGCTGTCCCATTCCCTACGCTATGGTAATCAGCAGCTGAGTCTGGGTCGCCATCACATCCGCCAAAGTGGCGGGCGGTAAGGGGAGTTCTTCTCCTCCTGCCACTGGAGCTTCACCTCCTGTTGCAGCTCGTGAAGGAACTCGTGCAGCTCCTTGAACTTCTGCTTCTACAGCAGCACCAGCAACAACGTCAGCGGCAGCATTAGCCGTTGCACCAGCAGCAGCAGAACCAGGGTGAGCCACTTCATTTTCACCGTGGTGGCTCTACTGGGCTTCGTCTGCATGAGCCTGTCTCAGGGCACTGCGAGCTTGTGCATGTAAGCGGCGCGGATTAGAGGGTGCCCCTCCTCTCGTGACCGCCCGTCCCCTCGACTGTGGCGCAACCCTTTCTTCACGAATAATCTCGTTTAGGTTGCGCTCACGAGCTTGGCGTTCCTGGATACGGGCGGATTTCTTTGGTGCCATCCTGCCAAAGACAAAATAATTGGTGGAGTTAGGTACTAAAGTAAGGTGCATTATTAGTTCTTAAGATTTGGAACACAACAACACACATACAATCATTCAAAGAGCGAAAAGAAGCAAATCACATATATCACACAACCATGGTTATATTACAAGCGGTAACAAGTCACAACTACAGAGTCTGGGATTTCATCTGCAAGTCACACTACGAGAGTCAAACTAGGTACATCTCAAAAATCTGTTGCCACAAGCAACGTCATCCACCACTACAAAGGTGGGCCTCCCTAACTAGCCTAATGGAAGCAAAAGAGTAGTCATCTCAACAACTACAGCTGCTCGAACTCCCTCGCTGGTGTCCACCACAAACCAGTGTCCAGCAGCAAAATCCTCCTACTCTTCGTCACCGTGAGTCGGCGGCTGGCTCGGACCGGCCACAGGCTTCACCTCCGTGGCTGGAGTGTCGGCTCCACAGGGTGCCTGTGCATGGCCTGTGGTAAACACAACCACCTCCACACTGGAGTCAGGCTCTGACTCCTCCATCGGCTCGTCGGAGTCGTCGCGCAGGTCCGGCTCACGCGCACTAAGTGCACGGGCAAGGGGGCTCCTGCAACTACAACCCTCACCGTCCTGAAGTGGAGGAAGCTGCGCCACCCGTGTTTAGATGGCATCACGAGTCTCCTGGTCCAGCACCGGGGCGTGGGGTGGAAGCACCACCCTCCCGTCGGAGAGACGTACCAGACTACTCTTGCGAGGCGTGGTCTTGATGCAGGGGCCTCAGCATACCGAAGCACTCTCAGCCGACGCTGGGGAGCTGTGTGCTCCTCTCCCAAGTGCTGCTCCCACTCTCGGCACACTCTTTCTCCCACATCTGCGAGTCGGAGGGTACGGGGAGCGCAACTGACGTCTCAAAATCCTCACCTGTCGCTGGTGGGCGTCGTGCTGGCTCACGAGGTTCCTCTTGAGCCCCTCCTCCATCGCCTGTGCCGCGGTGAGCTCGACACGGGTAGCAGCAAGCTGGTGCAGCGCTGAGTCGCGCTGCTCCTGTACGTCTCCCAACTAGGTCTGCAGCTCGTCCCGCTGCGCCTGAGCGGCATCTCTCTGGGTGTGGACGGTCTCCAACTGCTCCTGCAACTCTGTCACCTGCGCCTCGACGGAGTAGGCCCAAAGGGACTGCTGGAGCCACTGTCCCGTCACCACCTCGTAGAGTCGGTGCTGCGCCTACAGATACTGCGTCGTCTCCACAAGGGTGGGGTCGTCAATAGTCCTGGTAGGGCCATCGAGTGTGCCCATCCGATGGACCCACGTCGAGTGAGTCATGGTGAACACCGGAAAGTACCGCATTGGAGTAACACCAGTGAAGTCGAGGTTCACCGTACACACGTGCAGTAGCACCTCCCGTGTGGCACCCTGTAAAGCTGCACTGTAGGTGGGGCCCGTGGTCAACGACGTCCACAGCGGTAGTGGATACGCCACCAAAGCTGCCTCCACCTCGTGTAGGACGTACCCCTCGGCCTCCAGGCACCTCCAACGGTAGGACACCATCGTGGTGTACCCAAACCGTGCAAGCGTGCGGGTAAGGATCGCGGGAAACCCGTCGGTCCGACTCGCCCCAGGGTCAAGGTGGATCCATCCCTCAGAGGCCATCTGTAAGAGACAGCAAAACATGGTCCGTACTATAAAGGCAGTATACAGCATAATATAAATGGTATGCGAACAAATGAGCGTGTGTGGAACTAAGCCCCACTAGAACGTAGTTTTTCCACGAAAATGTATCGTTCTAACCGTATGCTGTAACGTCTCACAACCTATAGTCTCATCTTAGGGTCAAGTACGGCTCTGATACCACCCGGTGCGACCCTCTTTCAGAAAGGAGCGTCTATGTGCCATCTGTACCATTCCCTGGATCTGTAGCTGGTACGCACATTCAGACCAAAGTGTTATTTATTACATGTACTTTATTACATCGCACTACTCAACCTAAAAGGTTCGGCAAACAAGTCTAGAGTACAAGCATGAGTCGGCACAGCGACTCTAGACAAACCACACCTAATCTATACACACATCACAGGCAATTTGACGGCGGATGAGACTTCTACTCCTCGTAGTTAGCATCTTCTTCGTCATCCTCGTATTTTGAGCAAAAATAGCAACAACGAAAGGAGTGAGTACAAAGGTACTCAGCATGTCCCAACAAGAAGTAGGTAAGAGGTTTCACCGTAGTGAAGCAAGGAGGATTGAGTTTTGTGGAAGGCAAGTTTTCATTCCGGCTTCCTATCAGAAGAGGATTTAAAGAAGAGAGAAAAGCATTTGCTATATTTTAGTAGAGTGGACCTGGGGATGGTTTTCACTCCTCCCCGCAGTTCCCAAGTTTTTTATTGGGCATAGGCACTCTTGTGCCAGCCCTAGGCACACAGCCACACAATTCCAAAACACGGGTAGCTACACCCACTCACACCTCAAATAAGTGTATAAAATCTAATCGTATCGTAGTCGAACAATAGCATGTCATTACCGTGACAACGGCCTATCAGAAAGTATTTTTAACACTACAGAGGTTGTACACTATACCCACAGGTTATGTTACTCCTAATCATTAGAGTTGCATAACGCCTATCCCACATCTATACAGTTTTTCACAGATTCCACCCAAAGTGCAAACAGGGGCCATCCCTCGGGGTTTTCCAGGCCACCGATGACGCATCGTACATTCTCGGAGTCGGGTCGTGAATATCCACCGCATTCACGCCTTTTCTTGGTCCCCTCCAATCCCAGGTATTACCAAACCAAGGGCTATATCCATGGGCTTACGCTCCCATGACGCGGGCAATTACCGTCGAGGGCCAGGCTGCGAGTCGTCTTAGGCCCTTCTCCTGTTCCCTTGTGTCTTCACTACTGACCCCCTAGTGGTTCGATGTGGAAAGAATACGTAGAGGGAATAGGTCCTACCCAAAATGTATAGGTTCTGTAGTTGTACGGATATTACTATGTCGAGCGCTAACGAACCGGTCCTTATATGACAGGGGTGGTGGTCTCGTCCACGGCTGGTGGACCACAGCGAAGTCTACACACCTATCACCATCACCTCAGGTGAGCCCCACGCCACGGCCAGAAACATCCCCTCTTCACCTAGCACCAGTTGTTCTAATCTCACCCCTTTTATTATACTCACACCACCAAACTCTTTTAACTCATTTTGTAAATTAATGGTAAATAGTGTGGCGGTGTAAAGCACCGCAGATGGGTTCCTAAGCAGTTCTAGTAACAAGGTAGTATCCGTTCCATAAAACTAACTAGGAACGGAATTTCTATAGTTATCAAAGACACGTCGGTAATGGTTTCTAAGGGAAATATCTATATTTATACAGCAAGTTACTGACATAAATATAAATACCTAAGATCAAATAGGTATTAAACTACACAATGTTTAACACATTCCAAAGTAAGCTAGCATCGCTGTCTATCAGCGCGGTAAATGAAACATGGGTTCAATGGGCATAAGATGGGTTAGGACTTGCCTTCAGTTGCTTCTTCGAAGTCCACTTCAGGCTCGGGTTCTTCAGGCTCTTTGGGCTCTTGGGCGGCTTCAACTTCTTCTTCTGCTACAAACAACACACAACAAAACTACTAAACAAAAGCTAAAACTGAAAAGAACAATCATCAAACAAGAAATGGAGTTTCGATAGGTGTATGTACATGGTTTTGATGTTTGGAAGTGCGAGTCTAGGGTTTAGAGTGAGTTAGGTTTGATTTTCTACAATTACTGTGAACTTGGGTGGTTTATGGTAATCTAGTTGTGTCCTAGCTAGGGTTTGTGGTCGACCTGTCGTGAACCGATCAAAGTTCACGGTAATCTAGGTTCTGGTCGTGTCTAGAGCAGTGGACACGTGAAGGGAACTCGTGTCCGGCTCTGGGGACACTTGGGATGATGGACACAGGAGAGTGTCCATGTCCACGGTCAGGGGACACGGTGAGTGGGCCGTGTGCGGACTGAACCGGCAAAACATGTCTACTCACCAAGCTTTTACCAACTAAGGCCCATTATGGGACCTGCCGGTGGGGCCTACGGTGTTGTGGCCGTGAATCAACTAGAGTTTATGGTGATTTGAATCAGTGCCCGTGTCCAGAGTCTAGGACATGGTAAAGTGTCTGTGTCCAGCGCCATGGACATGGGACAACTGTTGTGTCCCTAAGAAATGTGGAAGCTAGGTCCAGTGCTAATCCTATGGCTTCTGTGGGGTGTGTCGGTGGTCTTCGTGGTCTGGGCCATGCCCGTGTCCGAAGTGATGGACACGGAAAAGGGACTGTGTCCCTTGCCCTTAGACACGGAATGAAGACCGTGTCCAAAGGGACCAAAGTCGCTCATGCCCTAACTAAAGTTCCCGCTAGACTGTGACGTGTGCAGAGTTCACTAGTGTGGTTCGCGGCTCACCGGTCAGGGACCCGGGCCAAAGACATGGGTCGGCTGGGTGCAATAGGGCAGGAAGCGTTCCGGACATGCCGGTCGCGCTCCCGGTGTGCCCCGGACGAGTCCCAAACTTTCCAACGCGTTCCCGGCGACACGACCACGAACCAGTCTCTGAGAAATAACGTTCTAAGCTTCTGGAATTGTGTGCAAGCTCGCTGTGGTGGTGTGGTGGGCTCGGGGTTGAAGTTTTGGCCGGCACACAGGAAACTAGAGCGCGCTCCAGACGCGCACTGAGAGTGCTCTAGCGCTCCCGAGCGCACGCCGACGCGACCAGGCACACGATGCGATCTGGGTGACACAGGGCAAATGGAAGCACGTGGCTTTGCTCCGAGCTCTCTCACAGCTCCTGGAGCGTGGTGACGCGATCTAACCAGCCGGATACGGTGGCGCAAGGGGCACGGCGGCCGATGGGCGTGTCCGTGGAGAGGCTAGCGGGGAGCTCCTCTGGTACTAGGGCTAGCTCGGGGGGGAAGAAGCTTGACTAGACGAAGCTACACACGCTTGGAATTGGAAGGTGGTCGCCGGAAGGGCGAGCTAGCCGGAAATGGCAGGTGGTGGCTGGACTCGGGGAAGCGGCAAAATTGACGGCGACGAAGAGGAAATCTGGCGAGGGAGGGGTGCCCTAATCTGCTACACAGTGTGGCGAAGTGTGCGGACGCGCGGGCGCAGAGTGGGGATGGCTTTATAGCCGGAGAGAAGCGAGCTCGACGCAGCTCGGATGGGGTCAAGCGGTAAGTTTCTGTCGCGCTTGTGTCGTCCAGCTGCTGCGTGGCGTCGTCAATTCTGTGGCAAGAATCAGCGGTGCCAGCGCGGCTTCCACGCTTCTCGGCAGGGCGGCACATCGGCGTCCGGTCTTCAACGCGTGACGACAAGGGCCACTGCTTCTCCCAGACGTCAACGCTATCACCCCCGTGTGTGCAGCGCGGTGGGGTTGGGTTGACGGCGACGCGCAACGCTGTCGTTGCCCTCCTAGACGCGAGGACACCGGCGCGGTCGGGTGAGCTGGCCCGCCCTGTCGGCCGGTGCGCGCGGCGTGCTGCGCCAAGGAGGAAGACGACAGGAGGGAGGAAACGGGCTGGGCCGAGGAGAAGGCAAAGAAAGAGGAGAAAATGGGCCAGCCTGGAAAGGAGGTTTCGACCCACTTAACTGATTCACATTTCCCTCCTCATTTTGCATTTCTGATTTAATTTTGGCTAGGGTTTTTGGGTTAAAAGTTTCCAAACTCCGAAAACCAAAATTCGAAGCGAAAATGGAAGAGCTCAAACACTTGTCAAACTCATATTTTATGTTTCAAAATTTTGAATTTTAGTTAACTATTTTCTAATTTTAGTTCCCTTTTAAAGAAAAGTTTAAAATGGAACTACACTAGATTGACAAAAGAAGAAAAAAAATTTAAACCCCCCCTCTTTTACTTAATTTAAAGTTTGGGATGTGACAATCTGGCTCCTAGAATTCTTCCTCCTCCAGAACACTGGGAAGCAAACCATGGCTCTGTCTGGGGTCTCTTTTCCTTTAATTACCTTCAGATATGCAAAACGATATTGGTGACTACATGAAAAAAATTTGTCAATAGGTTATTGATCGACTGAACTTCTCTAAACAAGACACTCGGAAGTTATGTAACTTAGAAACAAGGGAGTTGTTTCATGGTGACACACTTCTTTTTTCGGGGGAAGTGTTTCACGGTGACACTCGGCGGCCAAACTGTTAGTTTTAGGTATCTTTCTCCTTCACCTGCTAAGAAAAGAAAGAACAGTACTGCCTCCGTTACAAAATATAAGCATTTCTAGAATTGGTCCAAGTCAAACTTCTTTAACTTTAGCTCTTAATAGTGGGGAATTAATGATGTTTTATTATATATAAATTATATCAATAGATTTATCATGAAACTTATTTTCATAGTCTGTAACTCTAGATATTTGAAAGTGTTTAATTTTCTATATATTATTAGTCAAAGTTAAATAAACTGGACTTTGCTCAGACTCAGAAATACTTATATTTTGGAACGGTGGGAGTAACTCAAAGCGAAGCTGGTGGATCTGTATGTATCTCATGCTAATTGTACAGTATCATGTATCATGATTATATATCTGACAATTAAAATTCAATGGAAAAGGGATGTCATTTTGACACTGAAATATAGAGTAAACAAAATTTGCAGGTGTTCTGTTGTCAGTGCTTCGGATCACCGGCGTAGTAGAATTTGTGTATCGGAGGAGGATTCGTGCGCTCTTCCCACCGTTGTGGCCTTGTCTACGAAAGACTCAAGATGTTAACCAGATTCAGGCCGCCGCAGAGGCGTAATACCCTATGTCCAGGGGCGAGAAAGTAGATTGTATTGGCCTTGGAAGACTAGTCGAGAAAGTGGATTACAATGGCTCTAAGGATCCTGCTCGAGCAAGAATCCTAGGGCTTATGTGTGTGTGTTTACTTATGGTCTGTTGCCTCTTGCTATGGGGTTCCCCGGCGCAACCTTATTAGAGTTCGGGCCGGGTTACAAGGCTTGGCGCCTGCGAAACCGAGCGGCCCCTGGCTAGTGGGACCGTGAGCATCATCGGGTTGTTGCGCCTGACAGCTTCTGGAGCGCCAGGTCATCATGTCGTCGTCCTCATCTTCGTCTTTTGTCCAGCGTGGGTTGGACAAAGCCAGCTTTCCCTCACCATCCCGTAGACAGTATCTGCTAACAGTGCCAGGAATCTCTGCTCTTGTCGGATGTTGGTCATCCAAAGGTGGTGATCGACCCAGGGGTAAGATGAGTAAGACGGTTCCAACCCTCGGATGGTCAGACTGTGTCTTCGGGTGGTTCAGACCCTCGGATGGTCGGACCGTGGCTCAGTGGAGTTGGATTGTCTGAGAACTCTTGTAGGATCCACAGTATGATGGGCTGTCCTTCGTAGCCGGGCTTTTTGACTGGGCCGGGACCGTAGATACCCGAGGTATATGTTGCCGATAGTAGCCCCCGAGCCCTGCGCTGTTTGCAATCCTGTAGAGGCAGCGCGGGGCAGAATTGTGATAGTCTTCGTGCTTTGTAGTTGATCTTCGGTAGTCAGTCCTATGGGGACTCGCGAGCGCGCCCGTAGGACGTAGTCTCCGTGCGATCCGAAGGGTCGGTCGGGAGATCTTGAAGTGGACTGAGCCTATGGGAGCGCGAGAGGACGCCTGTAGGGCATAGCCCCGGAGCCCTCGGGTGATCCGGAGGGTCGGTTGGGGGGGGGTCTTGTCTCGATTAAAATCGTCTTTGGTCCTAGTATCATCGTCCGACCCCCAGGGGCCGGCGTCGTGGCCTTATCTTTGAGTGATCGGGTTGTTGGATCAGAATCCTGAGTTGAGGGAACATGTTCCTTATGCTTATGATCGGCCAGGGCCGGACAGGGATAATTGAGAGGAGAGAATCAGACCCCCGCAAGGTGTCCCAGTCTTCTCGGCCATGGGTGCCGGAGCACCTCCTGAGCCGGCTTTGATTTCGTAGGGATCAGGATGTCAACTGGCCAGTAACCAACCATCTAGATCGAGGGACAAGCGCCTAGGTCGAACCGGGAGGATTGGACGGTAGGGATGCGACATCGGAATAGCTGTCGATCGCCAAGCATTTAAACTGGGTTCTGATGCACCTGTCACCTCTGTTCGACGGAGGTTCCGATTTCATAACTTGGGCCTACCCGTCAGTGGGTGGGGGTTGAAGACGCGGGTGTCCGACAGTTCGGGCACCCTGATAAGTAGTAACTGCGGCCGTTGCATCGTGGGGGGTGAAACCATCCACGCCCATCCTTAAAAGGGGGGCGGGGCAATAATTCAAAATTTACGCCTCTTATTGCCTCCGTCTTCCTTGCGCACTTTGTTTCCGTTTCATTATCCTCGCCTCTGCCGCCGCCATCATTGTTCCTCTCATTGCCGTCATCGCCATGGCCACATCTTGGAGAAAATCGCACACCACCGAGGAGGGGTCGACGTCGTCATCCAGGCGGGGGTGCTTCAGCTAAAGGTGGTCGTCAACTGGCGCCAGGTGGAAGGAGAGGAGGTACCAACGTCAGCGGCTCACAAGTCGGTGAGCTTCATCGATTTCGACGAGCGCGGGCTTGGGCTGCCGTGCTGCGACGTCTTCCGCGGCCTCCTCTTCTATTACGGCATCGGGCTGCATCACCTCAACCCGAACAGGGTGTTGCAGATCGTGGCCTTCATCACGCTCTATGAGGCATTCCTAGGCATTCCTCCCCACTTCGCATTGTGGAAGTATTTCCAACCTCTTCGCTTATGAGTCCACCACCTTTGCTTCTACTCTAGGCCCCGCGACACCACCCGCGAGGTGGCAGGAGAGGAGCTGTCGGAGGGCGAGGTTGCCGCCCGCGTGTCACGGCTCCTGGAGGGGGACCTTGTCGCCAACTTGATGATCAGCCCAGGGCCGCTAGCTCTGGGCAGCATGGGTGCCCAGGTAAGTAGTTTCTTAACAAAGTTTTTTAGTCATCAAATCTTCGTGATATTACTGCTTGAACAGGTGTCATTGAAGTCATGACAGAAAGGCGTCGCCCCTTCGCGCGTGCTGGTGGTGCCGACACCGAACACGATCGGGGCGAGCTCATCTGGATCTGGAGCGGCGGGACCCAAGAAGAAGATGAAGACGTTCCGCGGGAGGTCACGCTCGGGGCTGACCCTCATCAATCAAGTCCTTGGCTTGGGGTCCGGGTCAGCTGCGGGGCCGACCCCTGTGGCTGTGAGCCAGGGCACGGTGCTGCCGGTCCCCATCATCGACATGGGGGACGACGACTCTGACACCACGCCCCTGAACACCCGTCGCTGATGAAGGGCATTGGGTGATGCTGCTGGGACCTCGCCCAAGAGATTGAGGGGCATGGACTCGGGCTCCGCTGCTGTTGCTACTCCCCCCGCTCCTCCCGCGATTGGCATGGCAGTCTTCACGGGCTCCGGTCATCGGCCTCTCGTCTTCAGGCCACGTCCATTCCCTCCCAATCCCCCGGTCGGCAAAGTAAGTCTTCTCATTCATGTTTGATTGTTGAAATCCTTTTTGTCTTATTTGCATGTTGAATTCAGATGTTTGATGTGGCAGGGCCCCATTGTCGATTGTCACCACGATGTCCTCGTGGGTCACCTCCACGTTGGGGGGAGGGATCTCAGAGGCTGAAGGAGGTGAGGCCCATCCTCAGGAGATGGTGCCCTCGACAGTGCTACCTCCGCCTTCGCCCATCCACAAGCCATCGGCTGGTGAGTCGGTGGTTGAAGAAGAAGAGCCCCCCAACCGCTATCGTCGAGGGCCAGGAGGAAGCAGTTGTCGAAGAAGAAGTGCCACCTCGCCTGGCCACACATGCTGAAGGTCGGGCGGGGGGGGGGGGGGGGCAGTTACCGAGGTAGGCCTATCATCGGTGCCTACAACCGCCGCCGTCGAAGAGGATCTGGTGGTGCCATCTCCGTCCGGCGCTGCCGAGGAGGGCCCGGTGGTGCCGCCTCCAACTGCCATTGCCCAAGAAGGCCCCGGGGAGGAGAGCTGCGAGATGGTGGTGGCGGGCACCGCGTCGGTGGCCGCCATGACTGTTGGCACACCTTCGACCTCGGACCCACAACGGTCTAGGGAGGAAGCTGGTGCCCCTTCGGGCAACGTGGTGACCCAGGCCTGGCTGCAGTTCGACGGCCAGGTCAGCACGATCCAGCAGTTCATCCAAGCCATCGCATGAGCCTAAACCAGGGGTTGGATGAGCTTACGAAGTGCCGGGACACTTTCCAGGATCCCAAGCCCATGGAGTGCCGGGTAAGTCTCTTGACTCTGAAGTTTTCGTTGTTGTTCGCTTTTTGCAGTGTTTTCTCATAGGGGATTCTCCATCGTGCGATGGGTCATCCGCTGCCACGCAATGGACTGAGGGCAGAGGTTGAGGCTCTCCGCGAGGACCTGGAAAAGGCTCAGGCCGACACCCTCCTGGCGGGGCGTGGTCAGGATACATCCTTGGTGGACATGCATCTATTCCGCCGCCAGGCCGCTGTTGCTGGGAGGAGTGTCGGATCGCAATCGATGACGCCCTTCGAGATCAGGCGGAGGTTGAGGAGATCCAGGTGGAGAAGGCCGAGATATTTGTCGAGCTCACCACCTGCCAACATGTCGTGACGCGTAAGTTTCTTGCTTCTCCTGGTCATCTTTTGGTCAGGGTTGACAACGGTATATTTGTCTTGTACAGGGCTCCAACGGCAGGTTAATTCCCAAGCCTCAGAGATGGAGGCGCTCCGGAGTGCCAAAGACATCGCCTTGGAGTTCTGCGCGGCCGCTGATGAGGCCCCGGTGGTCACCGAGGAAGCCCGCATGGCTACCAATGACGCCCGCATGGCCGCTGAAGAGATGGCCGCCTATCTCACCGATGAGCTGCAGTCTGCCAAGGAGGTCACCGTCGCCCACCTTCGCAAGGAGCTGGAGGACGCCAAGAGTAATGCTACTGCTGCATTGGAGGAGCGCAACAGAAGTGCTGTAGCCTTTTTGTCCATTGTGGTAGATGCCGTAGGGTTTAGTTGCTGGTGTCGTTTGCAGGTGCGTGCCATGGGTTCGACCGTCTGAGGCGGGACATTCTGTCCATGCTTAAGTGGATGTTAGCGGATGTCCACGAGGACCTTGTCAATGCGGAGCACGGGCGCCAGTGCTGCTGTAGCTGCCGGGGCTCCTCAAGGCCGAGCTGCTCCGCGCGCTCGAGGACGGGAGCTCGTTGACTCTGGCCCAGGCCCGTTCACACTATCCGGACGCGAACATCGGATGCGTTGCGGATGACTTCGCAGCGGGGACAACAGATGAAGAGATCGACGAGCTCGCAGCATCGGTGCTTGCAAGCGCCCATTTTCTGTGGTTTTCTATGGGAATGGTTCGTCCAGCTACCTCGGTAACACCATCTGCAATGTTAGGGTAGAGTAGTATAGTTTCATGGTGCTTGCAAGCGCCCATTTTCAGTACTTTGTAAATAAAACAGTATCCGGCCCTCTTTTGTTTATGTAAACTTTTTTGCACTTTGCGTTTCAAAATTCGATTGGATTTGGTTGATCGACCGGGCCAAGTATAGCTTGCAGTGTTGAAGTTAGTGTTCAATGTAGCCGCAAAGCGGTCACTAGGGGTCATCAATGTCAGCCACAAGAAAAGTTTAGTCATGAGCCCTTAGGTTTACTTTGCATCAGAGGGTCGCTCGAGCGCTTGGGTTATGTCACACTGACTCAGGGGAATTTCGGGTTTCATGCGGACAAGGGTAGGGACTTAGCCTCGGCGGCGCACTGGTCAGGAAAACGGTCCCAAGATACTAGGCGCAGAGCCTAAAAATGAAAAAAAAAATTGGGGGTTGGACAGGCGCGTCGAGCGGAACTCGGGCGGGCCAACCGTCAGGCAGAAGGCTCAGGGCCTAGACGCAAGAGTCCTGCGATCTTGTTGCGGGGGACCAAGGATGATGCAGCCCCCGAGTGGTGGAGTGCAGCCTTTCAGCTGGGATCTGCCGCTTAGAGCAGGAGCAAAGAAGCACATCAAAATCTTGCTTGAGGTATTTCAGTTAGCTGATATTATTTATGGGTAGAATTGGTGTAATTGCTCAATATTCCAGGTACCAGCGAGTTCATCACTGCTCTTATCTGGTAGCTTATACGCGCTGGGTCTCAAAACTCACTTGATGACGTACGGTCCTTCCCAAGGCGGCAACAACTTGTGCGGGCCGACCCTGGTCTGGACATTCTTGTGGACCAGGTCTCCCATGTAGTAGGCCCGACCCTAGATCCGTCGCGCATGTAGTCATCCCAAGCTCTGCTGGTACTTGGTTGATTGGAGGATGGCCACGTCACGAGTTTCGTCTAGCTGATCCAGGGCATCTTGCCATGCCTCTTCTGACCTTGCGTCGTTGTAGACGTGGACCTTTGGCGAGTCAAAGTCAATGTCATTCGGCAGCACGGCCTCTACCCTAAAGGCCATGAAGAAGAGGGTGAAGCCTATCGTCCGTTACGGGGTCGTACATAGGCTCTACAGCACGGAGGAGAGCTCCTGTACCCAGCATCCGGCTGCCTACTCATTAGTTTCAAAGAGTCAAGGCTTGTGCCCTTGGAGCACCATCCCGTTGGCGCATTCAATTTGCCCGTTGGTCCTCGGATGAGCCACAGAGGAGAAGTCTTCCAAAAATTCCCGGGTGGCAAATTGCCAACAGTTGTCGGTGATGCTGGAGTTCGGGACTCCCAATCGGCATACAATGTCGTAGAAGAAGTTGAACGCTTGGCCGGCAGTGATGCTTGGAACTGACATTGCTTCAATCCACTTAGTGAATTTGTCAACAGCGACAAAGAGGTGAGTGAAGCCCCCAGGCGCTTTACGAAAAGGCCCGAGGATATCAAGCCCCCATACCGAGAACGGTCAAGTGATGGGGATCATCTGAAGCTCTTGGGCCGGCATATGCGTCCGCCGGACATAGAACTGGCATCCTTTGCATGAACAGACCAGCCGCTCGGCGTCTGTGACTGCCAAGGGCCAGTAGAAGCCCGGACGGAAAGCTTTCCCGACCAGGGTCCTCGTAGCAGCATGATGTCTGCACACGTCCGAGTGGATATCTTCGAGAAGTTGCCGATCCACTACTTGAGGGATCAAAACATATGCCTTGGTACATTGGGAAATGCGCCTAATGCGCCTGGCCTCTTTGGTGTCGGTCGGTGAGGTGCCATCTCGGAGGAAGGCGAAGATGTCCTGTGACCAGTCGGGGACAATGGCCATGACTTTCGACCCTAGGGTCGCGGGTCAGTCGCCGGTCGCGACCTCAGACCCTAAGTCGGAGCCGTCGTCTTTAAGCTTACGGTGGGCTTGGCTAGGACTTTGAGAAAGATATTGACGAGAACAACTTCTCATCCTAAAGCCATCTTGGCGAGTGCGTTGGCCTCTTCGTTGTCCCAGCGTAGAACGTGGTGGAGCTCGAGCCCGTCGAACTTGTCTTTGAGCATGCGAACTTCTTGGCAGTAGGCCCCCATCTTCGGGTTCTGGCAACTCGATTCCTTCATCACTTGGTCGACGATGAGCTCGGAGTCGCCCTTGATGTAGTCTTCGGACCCGATGGTGATCGCCATCCGGAGCCCATGGGGGAGGGCCTCGTACTCAGCAATGTTGTTGGAGGCACGAAAGTGTATCTGCAATACATACCAAAATTTTTTCACCTTTTGGAGAGATGAGTATGACGGCAGCCCCCGAGCCCTTGCGCATGCAGGAGCCGTCGAAGTACATCGTCCAGTGCTCGAGGTCGGTCGGAGTCGATGGTTCTTGCGCCTTGGTCCACTTGGCAATGAAGTTAGTGAGGATCTAGGACTTGATGGCTTGATGTGATACGTAGGAGATGTCGTGGCTCATGAGCTCCATCGCTCAAGTTGTGATCCACCCGACCGTGTCTTTATTGGTGATGATCTCTACGAGACGGAAGGTGGCCACCACTCGGATGGGGTGGCTGTCGAAATTGTGGTATAGCTTGCGCCTGGTGATGAGTATAGCATAGAGGAGTTTCTCCACCTGGATATACTGGGTCTTGGTGTCGGTGAGTACTTCACTAATAAAGTAGATGGGTCACTGGACCATCAAGGCCCAACCTTCTTCCGAGTGCTCCACAACGAGCATCGTTCAGATGACCTTCGCTATTGCAGAGATGTACAGAAATAGAGGCCCACCGAGGGTCGGGGAAGTCAGAACGGGCGGCGTCGAGAGTAGGGTATTGAGTCACTCAAACGTGTCCTAGTCCTCGTTGGTCCAGGCGAAGTGGTCCAAGTTCCGTAGAAGTTGGTAAAATGGCATGGCTTTTCACCGAGCATGGAGATGAAACACCTGAGGGCTGCTAAACACCGGAAAGCTTCCGTACACCCCTCACGTTCTTGATGGGATCGAGGTTCCCAATTGCTGAGATCTTCTCGGGGTTGGCTTCGATGCCGCACTCTGATATCACGAACCCAAGCAAGTTGCCGGAAGGAACGCCGAAGATGCACTTCTCAGGGTTGAGCTTGACGGGGTACCGACGAAAGTGGGCGAACATCTCCTCCAGATCTTCGATCAAGTCGAACGGCTTCTTGGATTTGATGACAATGTTGTCGACGTAGACTTTGAGGTTCCGACCCAGCTGATCATGAAAACATTTCTACATGCAGAGGTTGCACCGGCATTCTTGAGCCCGAACGGCATGGTGACGTAGCAAAATGAGCCGAATGGTGTGAAGAAGGATGTGGCCGGTTGGTCAGAACCGCACATAGAGATCAGATGGTACCCAGAGTACGCATCAAGAAAACTAAGGGTTTGTAACCGGCTGTGGAGTCGACCACCTAGTCGATACATGGCAGAGAGAATGGATCCATCGGGCATGCTTTGTTGAGACTGGTATAGACAACACACATCTTCTATTTTCCATTCTTTTTCTTGACCATTACAGGGTTAACGAGTCACTCAGGGTGGTACACCTCCATGATGAATTTGGCATCGAGTAGCTTAGTGATTTCTTCTCCGATGGCTCTTTTGTACCGGTCGGGATCCTGGAATGATGTTGAGGGAGTGCTCGGTGACTTTCTTCGGGATACCTAGCATGTCGGCGGGCTTCGAGGCGAAGACGACCCAATTGGTGATGAGAAAGTCAGTGAGTGCACTTTACTATTTGTCGCAGAGCGTTGTTCCGACCCTGACCTTCTTAGTCGAGTCGGATGGGTCGATCATGATCTCCTTGAAGTCGTTGACAAGTTCGAAGGACATCGAGGTCGTAGCCCAGGAGTCGAGGGTGTTGCCCGACCCCTTGGTCTTGCGTAGTTCTACAAGCTCGGCTGACCCGGTCAGGGCCATGGCAAGCTCATAGCTCTCCTGCTCACAGGCGAGGGCATGCTAGAAACGTGATGCCACTGTGATGATGCTGTTGGGCCCCAGCATCTTCAGCTTCCAATAGACGTAGCTGGGGACAGCCATGAATTTGGCATAGCACGGTCGTCCGAGGATGGTGTAGTAGGTACTCACGAAGTCGAACACCTCGAAAGTAAGCTTCTCCGTACTGAATTTGCTCCGGTCACCGAAGGTAACTGGGAGGACGATCTGCCCCAGGGATATGGTGTGATCCTCGGGGATGACTCCGTGGAATGGGGCGTTGCTTGGATGGATGTCTAACCGCAAGGGCTTCATGCCGTTGAAAGTGTCGATGTAGAAGATGTTGAGACCGCTGCCACCATCCATGAAGACACTTGTGATCCGAGTGCCGACAACGGGGTCGAGCACGAGCAGAAGTCGGCCCCGCTGCGGCACGTTGCGGAGGTTGTTGGATCGGTCGAAGGTGATGGCTGCGTTCGACCGCTTGAGGTAGGTCAGGACAGCCGGATGGCGGCATTGAGACTTGTAGGCCATCGACCCGCCAAAGATCATGAGGCAGCCTTTTAGTTCAGGGAAAGGAGGGCCTCCGTCCCCCTCACTGTCTTTGCAGGAGGGTCGGGCCGTCATGGCCGCTGTGAGGGTCGGAGGTCACCTCTCAGGAACTGCTTCATCAAGCAGCAGTCCTTGTAGAGGTTCGTGACCGGGGTTGCATGATTTGGGTAGGGCTTGACGAGAAGCTTCTCAAAGTAGTCGTCGTGGACGCGCGCTTGAGGTCGTGGGGGGCGGTTAGTCGGTGACGCTCACGATCTTATCGCAGCGTGACTTGCTCTTCTTCGGCCACATGCTGCTCGAACCACCTCTTGGACGGTCGTCATGGTGGTCGGAGCGGCGTTCGGCCTTGGATCTCTCATTGATCCTGTCCCGGTCCTTGTCGAAGTTGGCTTGAACGGCCTCCTCTCCGGTGTTGAAGGTGGTGACGATGTCGACGAGGTCGAGAGCCGTACGAGGGTTTTTACACCCAACTTGTGGATGAGACTATTAGATGTTGTTCCGCAAGTGAAGGCGTTGATGACGTCGGCATCGCTCACGTCGGGCAGCTCGTTGTGTTTCCACGAGAAGTGCTAGATGTAGCTCCGAAGCGACTTGCCCGACTTCTGCTTGTAGTTCTTGAGATCACAAGAGTTACCTGGATGAGTGTAGGTCCCTTGAAAATTGCCGACGAAGATGCATTGGAGGTCAGACCAGTCGCAAATGCAACTGGTCAGAAGATGTTCGAGCCACCCTCTGTCCGAGTCGGCCAAGAAGAGTGGTAGGTACTGAATGGTGAACAGGTCATCCGCCCTCCTGCACGACAAGCAAGGTGGTACTCTTCGAGCTAGTGACTTAGGTTGGACTCACCGGCGTACTTGACGATGTTGGTCGGTGCGAGAAAACGCGGAGGAAACCTCGCTCAGCGAATCTTCGGCCCAAAGGCACCCCATCGGTGCTTGGACTCCGAGAAGGGTCGCAGTCATCCGATGATCATAGAACTCGGGAGTTCGTTCTCGATGTGACTCAGCATGGTAGTCACTCCTGGCCAGTTGCCTGGTGTAGATGATGTGTCGTGCATCGCGGTCCGGTCCAAGGCGTCGATGGATAGACTAGGTGCCCTGCGGGGGATCCCGTCTGTCCATCCAACCACTGCAGCTTATGGGAGTCGGGCTTCGCTTGTCGTCGCACCATTGTTGGCTGCTTTGGGCCTCGGATCATTCTGGCCGAGATGATTGTTCTTGCTGTGGTAGCGCCCCGTGAAGGAAGACACGTAGGTGTTCATGAGTCTCGAGGAGCACAGGGTTTTCGGGCATGATGGCATCGTCAAGGATGAAGGTGCCGGGGCCACATTCTCGCTCCATCATCCAAAGATCGGAGTACCGAAGGCCATGATCGGCTCGTAGGCAGTGTGTTCGCGGGCTCGGATGCCGCCGGTTGTCGGAGGGGCGCCCTTGGGTGGTGGCGCCGAACCTCCCTCGCTAGCGTGGTAGGCGGAGTCGGCCTCACCTGGGACGGTCTTGCGCCGCAAAGCCTGCTCGACGACATTGGCCGCTTGCCGTTGTGGAGAGAGAGATTGTCGGTCGGAGTGCGACTAATAGCCGTCTCTTCTCTGCCTTTTTGAGCGTAAAGCATGAAACACTCACGCGCCGGGTGGTGACCCAGTGCTCTGCGAGCGTGGCGCCGTCGGGCCACACGCTTTGCCCACGGGGTTTGAAGATGAAGCTCACCGTTTCGATCGGCGACGAAGTCTAGGCTCCCGAAGCGAAAGGCCTGGCTGATGGTGTAGACGAGGACGCACCATGATCGGCCGCCTTGAGCTACGGCAACCGTGAATCTCCCGAAGCGAAAGTGAGAGAGCGAATAATCTCCCACCATGGTGAAGATCAACGCCATCGGCGAAGCGAAGAGATGCGCACGATGATCCCCTACCTAGCGCACAAACTGTCGGTGTTTCGGATCACTAGTACAGTAGAATTTATGTATCGGAGGAGGATTCGTACGCTCTTCTCACCGATATGGCCTAGTCTACAGTATATTCAAGAGGTTAACCTAGTTTGGGCCGCCGAGGAGGCGTAATCTACGTCTAGGGGCGAGGAAGTAGATTGTGTTGGCCTCGGAAGGTTGGTCAAGAAAGTGGATTACAATGGCGTTAAGGATACTGCTCGAGCGAGAACCCGAGGGCTTAAGCGTGTGTGTTTGCTTGTGATCTGATGCCTCTTGCTGTGGGGTTCCTCGGCACGACCTTATATAGGGGTCGGGCCGGGGTTACAAGGTTTGACGCCTACGAAACCGAGCGGCCACCTTGGACCGCGAGCATCTTCGGGTTGTTGCGCCTGACAACTTCTAGAGCGCTCGCTCATTGTGCCGTTGTCCTTTTCTCCATCCTTTGTACAACGTGGGTTGGACAAATCCAGCTTTTTCTCCACCGTCTAGCAGACAATACCTACTGAATAGTGTTAGGAATCTCTGCTCATGTCGGGTGTTGGTCGTCCAAAGGTGGTGTCCGACCCAAGGGTCAAATGTGTAAGGCGGTTCTGACCCTCGGATGGTCGGACCGTGTCTTCGGGTGGTTCCGCCCCTCGGATGGTTGGACCATGTCTTAGTGGAGTTGGATCGTCTACGAACTCTAGTAGGACCCACAGTATGATGGGCCATCCTTCGTAGCCGGGCCTTCTTACTGGGCCGGGACCGTAGATACCTAGGGTATATGATCGTGACCCCTATATGAACCTACATAGAACGGATCTAGCGGTTGTTTGTTTGGGCGGGAGCTTTTGACCTTTTGAGAAAAAAAAACTGACTTATGGCTAGGTTAAGGCTATCTGATACAGTTTGGATGTTAAATTTTGCAATATAATTTTGCTTCTCTGCATATCGAAAAGCTGTTGTTGCACTTTTTAGCTTTTAGTATATTTTCTCAAAGTTTGCTTTTCAACTTTTAAAAAGGTGAGATTTTCGAAATACTGATTATTGCATCTTCTAGCCTTTTTAACTTTTTTGACTGAAACAATTAGCTGAAAAGCTAAAACGAACAAGAATTAGTAAACAAGAGAAGGGAGGCGACAGGGGAGGTGGTGTCGTTGGCCGCTGAGGCCGGCACGGAGACGCTAATGCAGCGTGTGGTGGAACAGAGGCGACTAGACGAGGCTGGCTTGGGCAAAGGATAGAATAAGGACCTGTTTGGCACTTATTATTAAAATCTGGATTTTAGAGGTGGATTTTATAATCTGGATTATAGAAAAAAATCTGATGGGGGCGTTGGAGGCCAGATTTTATAGTTTCTTTTTTATATTTATATCTTGTCTAATTACCCATGTACCCTTTATTTATTTTTTTTGAAAAAGGAGTGTTGGTTGCCGCCATTTTTCAAATTCAAATTTAAATGTATGGCACTATGGAGTGTGCTTCACTTTTTTTTTATAGCATGATATACCATGGGTGCCATGTATGAACAAGAAGGATACACAGATTACTTGGAGTTTAAATAAAAAAACTTAGAGATAAAGATTTACAATGGTATTTTCCTGTAGTTATCTCAAATCTGAAAATGATACTTTGTCTTTTACCATCCATAATCTGATTTTAGCTGGGCTGTAGCAGCTAATGAGATTTTAAAATCTGACTAGCTAGATTTTGAAATCTATAAAAAAAAATCTGAAGTGTTTGGATCTATTACGGATTATAAATTCTGGATTTTAGAATCAGAGAGTATCCAAACGGGTCCTAATGGACAGCGGCATTTTTTTATTGTTTCTAAGATTGAGACAGAGGTGCGGGATCCACTGCTTCCACCTAGGTTAGGCTCGGTAACTGGCTCAAAAAATAAACTACCTATGGGGAGCCGGATCGAAATAGAATCTAGTAAATTTTTTATCTATCATATATTTAAAACCGATTTAGATTATGAAACGGTCCATGGGCCGATTCCTTTTCGCACCCCCTGCTTGCACTGAAGAAACGAAGAGTCCAGAGCCCCATCGATGTTATCAGCTTACGGCAATTTTGCGTTAAACCATCGAGATTGGACCTGGCTTCCTGACCGCTGAAATCACTGGTACTGACGTGGGACAATGTTGTTTTAGAAAATCGCACTGGTTTAAATAGTAAAAGAAATTTTTTAAGGGCAAAGGAAGATGCACAAACTAAAAAAACCTCATGCACAGGTGTGTTCAATGGGAAAGGGTATGTAAATGCAAACCTTCAAGTTGTATCAAATGTAGTGAGAAATGGGGATGGGGGACAAGCAGAGTCATTATTTCTTACAGGTGAGTACCTCGAATATTATAAAGTGCTTATGATGGTACTGTCTCTTTCCCTTTTTCTTTTACTTTTGGCTTTGAATTAATTTTTTTTTCTTTTTACGGTTCAAAGCTAATCATTCGCGCATATCAGCAACAACATTCACGCAAAGTGTGTACTCTCTCCGTCCCAAATTATAAGTCACCCTGAAACCCTTTAAATTTTCTAAAATATAAGTTGTACTCATTTTTCGATACATTTTCTCTATTCCTAATACTTCTCTATCTTTCATCTTCATTTTCAGCGGATTCTATATTTAATTTTCACTCTATTTAATTTCCATGTCCAGCCAAAAAAACTTATAAATTAGGAGGAGGGAGTATGATGGTCCTGTCTCTTTCCCTTTTTCTTTTATTTTTGGCTTTGAATTTCTTTTCTTTTTTTTTTTTTTATGATTCACGCATAACCTAGCTAACATGCTTACCAGTTGCAGCCTTTCAGCTGCGCTACGCCAGGGAGAGAGCAGCACGCCTGCCAGCATCGGGGCAAGGTGAGCTCTCTGTTACAGGGAGCCGGATTGAATGAAACATTTCAAAGAATTTTAAATTTCAAATTTGACCATAATTGCGTCACTTTATCTTATATATATTTAATTTATTTATTTTGTTTCATAATAAAATTTGAAACAATATTTCGTTCAGTTGCATGGATGCATCCGATTTTTTTGTACTTGTTTTTAGTTTTCATAATTTTAAATCCTATTGTGTTTTTGACATATTTCAAGCAATTCTGATTTCAATTTATCTTAAATTTGAAAAGTTTTAAACTTTTTGTGAATCTTATTACATGTAAAAAACCTGAAATGTTACACGTAACCACCCACACGAATGCATTACGCTGCAGCAAAAACAAATGATCCTTATGTTTGAGAGTGGATCTCTTGATTACTATTTCTCTCTCATATTTTCTTAAGCATATCAAGAAACATCTGCGCATGAAATAAATTATCATAATCACAACAATACCAATTTCACGTCTAGAATAGTTTTATCAAATGATATCATATTTTTGTGCCTCCAATGGAACTGGTTGGCATGCAGAGATGCGTTTGGCTCATGATTATATCTTTAGTACGAACAAGCAAGTCCAGGCGACGTTCAATGCTTCTCTGTAAGTCCATGTTGGTGATGGCATTACAGCCATGCTCAATGCCGTCAGTCCATTGCTGCTTGCCTCTGTAAAATGCACCCGCTGCACACTGTCAAATGTACTCTCTTCTCTTCGTTCTTAAATTATTATCACCGTTGACGTCTAACATTATATTTAGCTATTCAATGATAAATATAATATATTTTATTATAATTTACTTTATTATTAAAGTTATTTAAAATATGACTAGTAATTTTTTAAACAAGAAGAATTTTAATTTTTTGAATAAGAAGAATTGTCAATGATGATATTAAAAGTTAACTGTGATAACAATTTAAGAAGGGATGGAGCGAGGACAAATGGGGATGGGGGACAAGCAAAGTCATTATTGCTAACACGTGAGTACCTTAAGGATTTTACAACGGGCACGAAAAGAGCATTGTTTCTTTCCCTTTTTCGTTTTTTGGCTTTGATTTTCCTTTTTTGATGATTCAAAGCTAACCATTCACGCATATCAGACAGCCCCGCCCTGGCGATCTGAGCGCCTGCTACCCTTTCAACCAGTGGCACAACTGAGGGAGGGGCCACGACGCCCCACCGCCCCCTCGACTTTGCAATTTCTTTAAGCATCTATTGCTCTTCACAGTCTCAAGATCCATGCCCACATAAGAAAAATGTCTAACTGCCTTATCTGTCTAAAAAATGTCCAAACAATTGTTCAAACTACCATGTCTGTCCATTAATAATAGCCTAGGAAACAAAAATATACATGCATTCATTCTATCCTAGTCTATTTGCCTTCGTGAGCATGCACAAAGGCACGATCACATCTGCTTTGGCTACTTCTTTCATTCCACAGCCCACTCGACAGCTCACTCAAAGGAATGTAGGAAAATCCTAAAACTTTTTACTCCCCTATTTATATTTTTTTTTAAATTCGTGGTGTAATCTTTTCTATCAAATCCAGATTAAACCTTAAAAAAAGAAATTTTTTACTATTACAAGGAGTCAGATTGAAGTCACTCTGGAGTGCGACATTTATTTTTTTTCTTAATAAAATCTGAAAATACTTTCAAGCTTTTAATTTCATTTAGTTGCAGGATGGCCTCGATGGGGAACAAGCAGTGTCACTGCCAGCACGTGAGTACTTTGAATATTGCAATGGGCACGCAAAGAGCATACGATGGTACTGTCTCTTTCCCTTTTCCATTTTTGGATTTGGTTTTCTTTACCTTCTTTTTTTACGATGATTCAAAGCTAAACATTCACATATATTTGCTAAAGTGAGAGCTTATTCGTGAAGTCATTCTGGAGTGTGTGCTACAACGACCAACAATTCGAGTGCCCCCCTAAAGATCGATGTGCACATGCGTGCAGCAAGGGCTAGCTGCCGCTTCTTGTACAAAACGTACGTACGTAGCTCGAGTGGTGCGGTAGCGATTACAGAACTGACATAAAACACAAACACACGGGAAGGCTGAGAGATGGCTGATATCCAGAGTGCTGTGCTTTGGTGGGACGAGTGGCAGCTTCGCATCCTCGTCCTCAGCAGCCTGGGCGTGCAGTGGTTCCTGGTGCTGGTTGCCCCCATGCGCAAGTATACAATCCCAGGCTGGTTCAGGAAATGCATCTGGCTGGCCTACATCAGCAGCGACGCCCTGGCGATCTACGCGCTTGCCACCCTCTTCAATCGCCACGCCAGGGGGAGCAGCCCCTGCCAGTATGAGGGCGTGGCGAGCTCTCTGGAGGTCCTATGGGCTCCTCTCCTCCTCGTCCACCTCGGCGGGCGAGAGGAGATTACTGCCTACAGCATCGAGGACAACGAGCTGTGGACACGGCACACCGTGACCCTGGTCTCCCAGGTCACGGTCGCCTTGTTCGCCTTCTACAAGTCGTGGCCCAGCGACGGCGATGGGAGGTTATTGCTGTCAGCAATTCTGCTCTTCATCACCGGGGTCATCAATTTCTGTGAGAAGCCATGGGCTCTCAGGAGTGCCAGCATTAATCGACTGGTCGCTATGTCGTCGATTATGGAGGGAAAAAGGAGAAGGCCTAAAGGATGGGAGTGCTGCTTCAGCGAGTTGGATGATAGATACAAATGTTGGAAAGAAATGCCACCACAGGAGTCTAAGCCCATCTTGTCAGAAATGGACAAAGTCCAGATGATACTTTCTGACATGTCACTGTTAGCAGTTCAAAAAGAGCAGGGGGAACATATTCTTGTGAAGCTAGACCCGTCGATGGAGATGCCGATGAGGCGCTGGCTGCGGAGAGCATTTGAACTCATCTACACTAGAGCTAACGCGGTAGACACTCCTGCCTACTTGGCTTGTAATTTGTTGATGGTCCCGTCCCTGTACGTGGCTGCCATCACGCTCTTTTCAATGAGCCGAAAGCAGGCATACAGCGTCACTGATGTCAAGATGACATACATTCTTATGTGCTTCACAGCTGTGCTGGATGTCTTCGGAGTGCTGATCAGTAAGCTGGTGAACAAACTCATGATCCGGGGAGAATTTCCAGCACTGTGCGAGACGCTTCCGGGGTACAATCTCATCAACTCGGTTCTCCGGAGAATGAAGCCTGCGACAGGGTGGCTGCTCATTTGTGCCACCCGCTTCGGTTACAAGGTGGACTATTTTAGTAGCGGCCGCGATAAACTGCACAGGAAGGTTTCAGAATTTGTTATCTCAACACTGATGAGCCACAGCTCGAATGTAGATGGCCTCGACCCTGGCAGCTACAGGTGCCTCACCAAAAGCTGGGTTCTGGGTCAGAAATCACTTACAGGTTTTTTACATCTTGATGATAACCTGATCAACATAAGGCGCAGCCTGCGTGATCTACCATTCGACCAGAGCGTCCTTGTCTGGCACATCGCCACCGACCTCTACTTCCGCATCAATCCTCCCAATGGCTTGCGCTGCCGGCCTCCCCACCCCGAATTGCTTCGGGAACTATGCACGGAGACAATATCCAACTACATGGTCCACCTGCTTAATTTTCGGCCTCAGATGCTCATGACTGGCAGCAGGAAGCATCTGTTTACTAAAGCCACGTCAAGCCTGGAGAAGCTACTGCGAAAAAATGTTGAGAACAAGGGCCAATCGTGCGACAACGATCGATCTATCAAGCACGTGATAGAGAAAATTGAAGAAGGACAAGAATCAGAATCCGTTTTGAAGGAGATCATGAATGAAGGGGAGAAAGAAGAGAACAAAGACACGTATCCTATCATCCACGACGCGTGCAAGCTGGCGAAGGAGCTGATGCAACTGCCCGACGATGAGAAGCGCCAGGAACTGATGTACCACGTGTGGGTAGGCATGCTGTGCTACTCCGCCAGCATGTGCAGGGGCTATCTACACGCCAAGAGCCTGGGCGAGGGCGGTGAGTTTCTCTCATACTTCTGGCTCGTCATCTCCCTCAAGGGGTTCAAGACATTGGCAGACAAGCTTCAGATGTCAGAGGAAGTGAATACGGCCAATGAACCACGTAAGCCAGAGGCGCCAACCATGGAAACCTCGACCTCGAAGCCAAAAGACCTCAGGAAGTATCGACATGGTCCTTAGTTTTCCTACCTCATTGCTTGCTTTGCTTGTCTCAAATTGCAGCTCTGGTGTGCTACCTCTCTGTTTTGTTTGTCACCCTTCATGGGTGACCATGTTGTTCGTTGCTTGCTTGCTTGCTTGTAAGTCTGCAGTGTTGGCAGTTTGTTGCCGTTAATTAATAAGATGAGTCTCTGGGTCCCATCCAGCGCTTGTCGTTACAACAGTCTCTCATCGACCTCTCAGACATCCTTCTTTTTTTTTTTTTTTGTGTAATTTGTGTTATGTGATTGCTACTAGCTTGTATGCCTTTCCTTTTATTTGTCTGCCTCAGTGCACAAGTCCGTTTTGACAGAAAGTCTCCGAAAGACAAGGCCTCATTGTGATTTGTAGTATTGCGGTCGGATCCCAGCAGGAAGATTTCTAATGTATTCAGCGAAGCCGGAAGTAAGATTTTCTTCTTCTGTAGCCGAAAAAATAGCAATGCAAGTAACTGGATATCTATTTCTACCATAAAAATGTGTTCAGTGATGCCTGAAGTACGATTTTTCTTGCCCAAACCACATTGAGGCAACTTGGCTTTTTAAGCATCTGTTGCACACGCAGCGAGCTCTCTACCTCCCGTTTTGTCGATATTATATTCTTACATAACTTACCATAGGAGCAGAGATAAATCGAAGCTAAGCCTATCTCAGTTGCTTGTTGCTCTGAGCGTGGTAGCCATTTGGATCCCATTGTTAAAATGGGTGGCAATTTTTTAATAGACTATGTGTTACATGATAATATTCAATTTACAATACAGTTGAACACGTGCACGCTCTCATGCAATTTCTGGGTAAACCTATGTGCAAACTGGTCAGACTGATCTCCTGGAATCGGTCAGGCTGGTTTCCAGTGGCGGATTTACCATTATGGCGTGTTGGAATAGGATCACCAGGCTGTGATTCCCTGTGCGGAAAAAAGGAAGGTAAATACGTGCTGTGCCCCGCGCGCCAGCTCGGCCGTGCGCTGCACAATGCCTCAAAGGCCACAGGCTTCACCCCGTGCGTCACTATCACGCCGGTCAAATCCCAGTCAGTGCCGCTGTGGCTTTCTTTCTCGACTGCGCGTGCGCCTAGGGTGTGATTAGATGGATGTATATGGCTGAATCAGGCCCATTTAATGCAACATTCATATGTTTGGGTTGCCTGGGTGCTGAGACGGGCCTGGCTGAGGGGGTGCAAAGGGCGACTCCTGGCTTCGCTCTGTGGAAACGAAAATCCATTTGGGGGGTGATTGGTTAAGCGCTTCACGCCCGATCAGGCTCGTCGCGTGCAGCGTAAGGTTGATTGGTTGCCAAAAGCTATGCTAGCCTGGCCAGTCGGATACAACATCGGTTGATTGGTTGCTTGTGTTGATATCTGCTGCTGCTCTAGCGATGCAAAAGATACCAGCTAGCTTGGCTCCGGGGAAACGAAAATGAATCCCGTTTCTCCTGGGCCTGGCTCGCGTGCTGTGTGGCCAGCTCTGGCCTGGCTCTCCGGTCTGAGCAATCTTATCATTTCTTTTTATATAGATGGTTTCGAGAAACATAGGCGTATGCTTATTGTTCAGGCTGTTCAGGCAGCTGCTCTTGTCACAGCTATGCATGTATTTTTATTCTGTAGGCTTAGAATGGCTCATAACAAACGTCCTCGGATCACCTATGCCGCAATGAGCTTGAGAGACAAAAATTGCCAAACCAATCTGAATAAAATGCACAATTGCAATGATGTAGAATGTGTAAACATGCTACGCATGAGGAGAGCTCCATTTTTTGAGCTATGTAATTTGCTAAGGGCTAGAGACTTGCTAAAAGACAGCATACATAGCTCTGTAGAGGAACAAGTTGCAATGTTCCTGCATGTGGTTGGCCACAACCAACGGTTTAGAGTTATCCATAAATCTTTTGTGAGATCTGTAGAGACAGTGAATAGATACTTCAAAGAGGTGTTGTTTGCTATTGGTGAGCTTAGAGATGATATGATAAAGCCACCATCAAATGAGACAACCCTTAAGATCAGTACCAGCTCAAGATGGTTTCCTTATTTTAAAGTAAAACAAGTGTCATAAAGTTTGTAGGATGAACAAGCGATGCATGAAAGCATAATTTAATGAATTTTTTGGGACTCGTGTAGGATTGTGTGGGTGCAATTGATGGTACTCATGTGCATGGTAGAGTGCCCACTAAGATTGCAGCAGCCTTTAGGGGTAGAAAGCACTATACCACCCAAAATGTGCTAGCTGCAGTTGATTTTGATCTAAAATTCACATATGTATTGGGTGGTTGGGAGGGTTTTGCACATGATACTCTCATTCTTGCTGATGCGCTAGAGCAGGAGGACGGGTTAAGGGTTTCACCAGGTAAATAAAAAATTTCTAGTAGCTTTAAGTAGATTGTGATTGCAAAAATAATAGGACTAATCCATGTATATACATATATATATTTTTAGGGAAAATCTACTTAGTTGATACCGGATATGCATGTCGACTTGGCTTCCTTCCTCCGTACTGTGGTACTAGATACCATCTGCAGGAATATGGTGTAAGGAATTATCCAACTAATCCGAGAGAGCTGTTCAGCATGAGGCATTCAAGTTTGCGCATATCTGTTGAGAGGGCTTTTGGGGCATTGAAGAATTGCTTCCGTATTCTGGACAACAAACCCTTTCATCCATACAAGATACAAGTCAAGCTAGTCCTTGCATGTTGTATTCTACACAACTGGATCATTGGGTTTGATCAAGACGAATGTATTTCTCCTGAGTCAACTTGGGAGCCTAACAACAACAATCCACCTACGAATGGGCATGATGTTCCTTTGACTGATAACTCACTTGGGCAAATAAAAGGGATGAATGGGCTCAACAAATGTGGAACAATAGGGTCACTCCCGCATATAGAATGCCATGTACTAGGATATGTGCTTTTATGTGACTTTCTATCCATGCCTATTAATAGTCTATGGTGCTGTTGTTTGTACTATTTTGTCTTTTATCAAAACTGAGACATTTGGATATATCTAATGATGATTAGCACTCATCTTCCAAATATTTTGTTCATGATCTGAGGCATTTGGGCATATGAAATGATGTTTACATTTGATCTGTATCTTCTTTTGTTACTGATTTTGAGGCATTTGGACATTCTCTTTTCTTTTTAATTTTGTATTACAACTGAAAATTGGTGATGGCTGAGGAAGTTCCCTTTGTGGTTGGTGATGAGGTTGAGGTGGTGGCTGCTGCTGCTCAACCTCAGAGGGGTGCCATGCAGTGGACTAATGTTATGTCAGGCTTTGTGCTTCGCCGCATGTGCCAGCTCATTTCTTCTGGAGTTAGAACTGATAAAGGGTTCAAAGAGGTCCATCTGAACCAGGTTGCCAAGGACCTTCATGAGTTCACTGGAAATGAAGTGACAGGTGTACAAGTATACAATCACTTGCGTAAGTGGAGGCAGAGGTGGGTCAAGGTCTCCAAGCTTAGAGAATTGAGTGGAGCTCACTGGGATGAGGGCAACTTCATGATAGTGTTTGAGCAAGAGCTTTACAATGGTCAGTGGTGCCTTCGTACTATAGTACAATGCATTATCCAATTTGCTTACATTATACCTTGTTAAATGATTTTATTTCTAACTTATGTCTTAAACTAATGTATATTAAGCACACCCAAAGGATGCTGACTTTTTGAACAAGCCCATCGAGAATTTTCAGCAGATTATGACTATCTTTGGAAGTGGAATGGCAACAGGGAAGTTTGCAATAGGATCAAATGAGCCTTTGGGTTGTCCTTCTGAGTTTGCTGATAGTTCTGCAAAGGTCATGAATCAGGCAGATCTGTTTGATGAGGAGAAAGCCACCAAGGATGTAAATGAGGCTGCCAGGACTCATGGTGAGTCTAATAAAACTGCTGTTGGCAATAAGAGGAAGATGCCTTGTTTCAATGAAGTTGAAGCTGCTGTTCTGACCAACATAACAGAAGCTGTAAAGAATGTTGCTGAAGCCATTCGTGAAACCAGACCTGAAGTAGTGCATCCTGAGTTGTATGGTAGTGTCATGTTCATGCCTGGTCTCACTGAGGAGGCATTGATGGTTGTGTTTTCTCATCTGGTTGACAACAAGGCTCAGGGTATTGCATTTGTTAGGATGAGTGCCTCTCACCATGTGCTGTGGCTGAGGACCTTCCTCTCTAAGCACTACTACATCTGACTTGTCATGGTATGCTGGTTGATTCATATTTTGCGCAGCGATGCTGGACACTTGCTGTGGAACTCTTTTGTGCAATGAGGTGCTGGTGATGGAGCAAGTCAAGTTGGGGCTCATCTTTTGTATAGTGAGATTGATCACTTGCTGATATGCAGGGAGGTGGAGTCAAGTTGGGGCTCTTAGTCGCAAAAAAAAAAAAAAAAATTGGGGCCCTTCTTTTGTATAGTGATATTGACCACTTGCTGATATGCAAAGAGGTGGTAATGCAATGTGGCTGTGACACACTTAATTTGTTGTAAGCTAATATTAACTCTCTAATTAGCTGGTGCTAATTTATGGGGTCAGTGAGGTGCGGCAAGAGTGCCCCTCCATCTTTACAAATTTGCTAATCTATTATGATTCCATTGTTAAGATTCAAAGTTTATCGCTTTGCTGCTACACTTGATATATTGGTCTGCTAATAGTACATTCATCAATATATTGCTTTTCTTTCAGAAGAAAAAATCAGAAAAATTTCAATGTGTTGGTTTTATTTTGATTTAGTTTTTCAGTCTGTACATATTCCTTTTTCCATGATATTGAAGCTCAAAGCAGTGGTAATCTCACCAAATTGAGAAACGGTGACCAAATCCAACTGAATGCAGCCTTCCAAACACATGAGCCTAGCATTCACCCATGCATCCCAGCTTGCAGCCTGGGTAACCAGTCAACATCTCCATTGAGCTTGGCCCTGAGCAAGCAAACCAATCAAGCACACAGCCTGGTCTTGCTCCACCTGGTTCTAACGTGCAGCCAGGCCAGGCCATATACGGGAACCAATCACACCCTTGAAGTTTCGGGAGAGAAATGCTTTAGGGTTTGAGTCCCTGAATAGAAATCCTGGTTTTTAAACGCCGGTTGTTGATTTTCGACCGTCGGATCCAGACGAATGGCTCAGATTAGCCCTTTCTGCTGTTTTGGGCTGGGCTGTAAGTGCGCAGCTGCAGGGGAGTTAGCAGGCTGCCCTACTTTCGGCCTAGCTTGGTCGGTTTAAGTAATTTTCAGCCTGTTTATTATTTTTTAAGCTTTTCTAGTACATTTATGAATAGGTCTTTCATGGACCATATTTTCTAATAGGCTAGATTTAACTACGTAAATTTAGCAGGCCAGAACATATTGTTTAGGGATAGATTTCTTATGGGCCCCACGGTATAGGCTGTGCTGTTCTGGGCCAAAATAACGAATTTTATCATATTTATTCTGTTTTCTCACAATTTATTAAGATAATGACTAAATTAATTAGATAATTAAGTGCTTGATAATTATGATTATGTTTTCCGCTGCATATTATTTATTCTCTAAATTACATTGAACAAACAGAATATTTATTTAGAGGATTTTAATTTTATTCTATGGCTTGTAATTAATTTTTAACCAACATTATTGTTAATTACTTGTCATATTTACATGTTTTATTTTCACTTCTACCGGACGATGTTGTGAAAATTATTAATGTGCATTATTTTAACCAAACCAATGTTGGGTTATTTTGATGCATATTAATACTTATGTTATTCCTAATGTTTTTCTCTTGTTATTCAGCTCCGAACATTTGGCCTGCTATCAACGGCATTGAGAAACTTCATGGAAATAATTTTGCCACCCGGTAGACTGATGTTTCGATAACTTTTGGTTGCCTTGAGTTTGATTATGCTTTAGAAAATGATGCTCACGTTCCTCCTGCCACTGGTGTGGAGGATTTTGATGAGAAAAACAAAGAATATAAAGGATCTTGTGCTAAGTGGGAGCGCTCTAACCTATGAGCCTTAAGATAACGAAGACGACCATGACTAAAGAGATAAAGGAGCGTTGTACCTCGCTATGTTGATAGTAAATTTCCATCTTCAACATCCACAGAGAAATAAGCCAGATGCCTCATTTGGGATCGAATATTAGGATGCATCGGTTACTCATCCCATACACAGGGGCGTCTGACTCCAGTCGGACTTTTAAGAGGGCGTGTGAACTTGCGCAGACTCACACGTCTATACGGCCGAGTCCTGTCGGATGTACTAGTGCTTTGGGTAATATTTTCCTATAGCATGCTTCCAAAAGCTATGTGCAAATAATGAAAGTGTTTGTTGAAATATTTTGCTTGTAGAAGGAATTTCCAACAAGTTAAGACTGGAACATATAATCAATATACAGTGGAGAAGAAATTACAACATGCAAGTGTGACACCAGGGGATCCTACGTTCACGCTGTTAGAGAAGATTACAGAATTTCTCCAGCGATCACAAAGTTGGTAGTGGGAGGGTATGGAGAAGTTCACAAGGTACATATGTAAAACTAATTTTTTTTTACTAAAAACTTGTCAGTAAAAATAACTGGGTGAAGTTAAAGATTTATCACACTAGGTGAATAATAGCGCGCACGCGCACACACACTGTCCACACTAGAAGGACAATCAGGCTAGATGAAGAATATATCTCTTCTGTGGAGAGCTCCGGGTCTAAAGATGGGCGTGTTGAGGTCGACTCCCTGGAGCCGCGGTTCCTTTCGAGCTGAACATGCAGATGTCTTCTTGCCACAGCTAACGAACAAGTCAGACGACTTGGCTGAGATCACGGTGAAGGCGAACCAGTCCAAGTACTTCACACAGCCCGACAAGGGTGTCTTGCCGCCGTGGTCCAAGTGCTCCGTCGTTGCCACGGTGAAGGCGCAGGAGCACCCTCCGCCGGACATGCAGTGCAGCGACATATTCATGGTGCAGAGCACCAGTGCTAGCGGCGACGACACGGAGGAGTCATCATTGGAGACCGAGGGCGAGGTGAAACTGCCAGTCGTTTACGTGGTGGCGTCGTTGCCTCCACAGGCGTCGCGCTGATTAATCTGAAAGGCTCCAGGTTGTTTACGTCATTGCCTAGACGCTAGTGCGCGCCCATGATCACCCTGTTCTTCAATATGACATGGATGATAAGATAGCAAGATTCCATTTCTTTTGAATTGTGAACAACATTCAATTTCTTACATGTAAAAATATACATTTACCTAAACACAGTTTAATACAGTCAAGTGTTGATTCAGAAGAAATCTGGACGAACTGAACGTGGAGCCTCTGTTTCGAGTCAAAGCAGAGGAGTTGCTCTGCGTCTCCATCCGAAGCCGAGCAGGCTGCTCTGTTCCCATTCCAGGCAGCGAGAGACAGAAATACTCCTTTCGTTCTTTTTTATTTGATGTTTTAGAAGTGGTCACGAAAACTAAGAGGAGTGAAAATATGGCATGTGCTAAAAAAAGAGGAGAAAAAATCGGAAATAGAGAAAGATATATTGAGATGCAATTATCATAAGTAAATTTAAAAAAACTTGAGGAGGTTAGGATCATAAGTACTCCATTCATTCTAAAATATAAGCATTTCTAGATTTAAGTTAAAGTCAAATTTTTACTATTTTAACTATTAAAACTGAAGAATTAATAATATTTAATCATATAAAAATTATATTTTTTGATTCATCATAAAATAAGCTTTCATAAAAAATATATTTTTATATTAAAAATTATGGAATTTTCCAAATATTATTAATAAAAATTAAATAAATTTAATCTTATCTAAATTTAAAAATATTTATATTTTAAAATGGAGTTAGTAATATGGGACGGAGGAATTAACATTCTGTGCCGTGGGCAGCGCACCATGCACCACCATGGCAGTACGGATGCGACCTTGGACACTACGGTAGACATGCATCGTCAGAGATCAGAGCGCAGCCAACGATTGGACCGTATGTCTGTCCTACTTTTTTACTCCACAAAACACCTCCGACCTAAAATAAGTTCACATTTTTAGCTTTAACCAATAATTTTTATAAATTTAGTTTATTTTAAAAACATAGTATTTGTATTTTTAGATTTATCGTAAGAAATTCTTTTATAATATATAATTTATATCATTAAAATTGATTAAATTTATAAAAAATATTAATCAAAGACAAGTTTAACAAATCTATATGTAAACTTATTTTGAGACGGATGGATTACATAACAAATACGTACATTTTAAAACAGAATACGGTTGGTACTTATTGTATGGCTATGTTGCTAAATCAACATGTTGCGAGGTAGTCCCTCAATACATGTAATTAAAGTCATTTTTGGGAGGATTTAGCATACCAAGGAACACTTACATCCTATCTACCCTTACTAAATAGGTGTGGGGTTACTCTCATTCAACAATCACATCCTTCTCCACTGCTAACCGAGGTGGAGCATGAAGCTAGATGTTCCATGTTCAGTCCTTCGATCCGAGACAACTGGTTAATTTTTTGCATGTTGTTCGCAGAATTTCGTTCGCGCGCCTACAAGTTTTTATTCACGGGCGGCGCTCGCTTTCGAGCACTCCTTTTTCGTTCTCCCCCTTGGAAAGCGGTGCCATGCCAGAGCAAAGGAGAGAGAACAGGCAGCATGAGTAATGGTAGCAGGAAACTCCTCGGGGGAGCGAGAGCATCTCCAACAAGTTGGGGAACTTTAGATAAGCTGTTGGAAGAATTTTTTTAATATCATCCCAATAATTTAATTAGTAAGGGTTATTAGGGGGCTGTTGGAGATGCTTTGATGATCAACAATAAAAGTAATTCAAAAGTAAACAGGACCGTATGTTTCAACATGAAATGCAAGTAAGATGTGTCATTAAATTGACTAGTTTATATTGCCTAATAATTATTGTTCTTGCAAATTATTGAAATGTAAATGGTAATGGAAAAAATTACATGTTTCATATAATTTTCAGAAATATAAGGCTGAATAAGAAAAAAAAATGGAGTCCAATTCAAATATTATGGGGAAGCATATATAGAAAATCCTGTAGATGCTTTACAACACTTGAAGGGTTCCGTTGACTCTTCCCATCTCATGTGAAGTGAGCAAGGGTAAAACCACCTGTTATCAGGTACATAAATGATCAAGCATGGTTTGAACTACAAAGCAAATTAAATGTCTACTACTCCGTTTCACAAATACTGTCGTTTCGGACAGTCAAATTGAACTAAAATACAACTAACGAGCCATGTCTGAACGACATGAATATGAACGGAGGGAGTACGTTTCAATGAATAGCTGTACTCAACAAAACAAGTGGACGCACAAAAGTTATATACTAACAAGGAAGCTAACATTGTTGGTGAAAACAAAATGAAGGCAGCAAAATAAGAGGGGAACTATATATTTCATTAATCGTAGAGATTTATCGCATGATGTTGTCTCCTTTTGTCTTCTGCGTCGATGCTTAAGGAGATATCTAACTTGAGTGATTGCGTAGTTCACCAATCCCAAAGCCTTGTGAGTCTCGACCGCTTAATTACATCTACAAAACGAATCTATATAACGCCTACAATTAAGATGCGCATAATAATCTTATCTTCATGTAGAATGTTACTCATCCGTATGTAATATATTGTGAAGCCTAGTCACGACAACGCCAACCCTACGTTGGGTGTAAATGGAATATGTTGATGAAGAGCATGACTTTCACCTTGTCGATGCCTAATCATGTGTATGTTGGTCTTTATCTATCCGAACAGGTGTGCCTTGTCTTTGCCTCATTGGTGCCTGGCAAAAGGCAGTGTGTCCGATCCCATTGCTAAGGGACATGCCGGTGGAGTAGCGACTCGCCTCGTCATTACTTGCCAATGTTTCATCTAGTCCTCATCGGTACATGACGATTTCAGTGTGTGCAGGAGTATTTAAGTCATCTCGTTAGATACTACACACGCCGAAAGTACAACATCAGCGCAATATTAATAGCCAATAATTGCTCACTAGCTTAAATAAATTAAGCTATATTTCTCATATTGACTTTGACTTTTCATCGTGAATTCTTGGTTAAGTATACAAGAACCTCCTCATACTTGGAGAGAGAATTTGTCTATGAGAGATAAACATCATTCAACTAAATCACGATGCTTTGATTGGCCCAAGCTTTGAATTATTTTAATGTAACTCCAAGCTAATCAGCAGCTTTAGGAGAGTAAGCACGTATTGAGCATATAAGCTGGATCAGCTTAAATGGACAGGTGCACTTGACTGCTTGCGATAGATCATTGTGTATTTGTGCTTCAAGAAGCATTCTTTTTTATATGATTATCTCCGAGTGAATGCCATAGTAATCATGTCGAGCCTTCATATCATATGTCACATATTTGATTAGGAACATGATATCATTTATATGAGACCATCTAATATGATTGTATTTGTTGGTCCATTCCTCTATCGTAGCCATATAAACACCTTCGATGGTCTACACCTCATAGGTTATCTTCGATGATCTACTCCTCTCGGGTTGTAGCCATATGTCTTCAATGGCCTACTCCTCTCGAGTTGTAGCCATGTGAATATCTTTGATGGTTTACTTCTCATGGGTCGTAGCTATATGTCTTCGATGGACTACTCCTCTCGGGTCGTAGTCATATAAATATCTTCGATGATATACTCTTCATGGGTCGTAGCCATATATCTTTGATGGTCTACTTCTCTCGGGTTATAGCCATATCTTCGATGATCGTCATCACTAAGCTGATTTACTTTACCACGGACAATAAACACGGGGAGGATGACGCCGGCCTTGAAAGAATTCATCATTGTTGAACACGATCGATTTTCTTCCTCGCGTCACGTGCGGCAACTCCGGTGGTGGTGCCGTGCTGCTGGCCGTGGACATGGGCAACCCAGCGATGACGCCGTGTGTAGGATTGATCAGCATCTCGACGGCGCGCAAGATGTATCTTCGGCACAGCAGTGAGGCGGAGGCATGCGGTGTGGCAGCATGTGGCGGGGTCGTACCTCAACGGCAGCCTGGCGGCGTGAATCTTATGTGGCTCCCTCTCTGTCCCCCTCTGGACGTTAGGGTCAAGGGCTGTTTATATAAGCTAGACTGCTGAGTCTTGCCATATGGAGGTTGATTCTCATCCTGGCGACTAGGCAGCAGGATTGCTTGTATTTCCTTGTGTGCGTGACTGCAAGGCTGGCAGGGAACATAATTTGATTTTACGTGCATGCACCAGGGTGGTTACCTGAACGAAATCATGTATATTTGTTAAGTGTGGCGTGGCCTTGTATGCAGGGATACAGGAGTCTTTGTTGCTTGCCATCTTTGCTGCTTGCGTGCAAGGATCATGATTTCGTTGCATGTGTAATCTGGGAGCTGCCGTATTCCAGAAGCTGCCACGCTGTTTGTCACAATTTTGCATGCAGCGGTAAGCTTAATCACGTACGATTTCCTGTTGTGTATTTCCCTCTATATTTCTCCAACGTATATAATCAGCCATATTAGCAGAATAATCAACGTGAGAGCTAATTTGGAAACTGCAATAACTCTATTCTCTATTTTCTTAACTTTCACGAAGAAGGTTTCTTATGTTTCGATGCGGCCAGGAAGTTCTGTCGCGAAGGTTCGATGACCCTGTGATGCTGTGATTGATGTCTCCAAGGAAGACTGCTCTCTTATCTCAACGAAAATTAGGGACCTGTAATCTCAACGGCAAGAAGTAATATCTTAATATTTCTTCCGGAGCCATCAACGTAATTATCCATATACGTTAGAACAGATGCATATACCAAGAGTCTCTCATTTTTTTATATATGATCTTGCAACACCTAATTTTTTACTCTTACTTTTAAACAAAATAATCATCAAACAAACATATTTCACATGCTATTAGTATTATTTGTCGATGTTTCGTACCACCAACACAGTAGAATTTGTGAAGTGGAGGAGGATTCGTACGCTCTTCTCGTCGATGTGGCTTAGTCTACTTGAGACTCAGCGATGTATCCTGGTTCGGGCTACCGGCAAGGCGTAATACCTCACGTTCAGTGGAGGTGGAATATATTGGCCTCGAGGGACTATTTGAGAATGCCTGTTACAAGTGCGCTAGGGTTCCTACTCGAGCAAGAACCCTAGGGCTTTCTGGTGTGTTGGCTGTATTTGTCGTTATATCTCTGTCTAAGGCTCCCCAGCGCGACCTACGTAACCAATTGGTCCCTGACGGGTGGACCGCAAGCGTCCCTGAAGTGCTTCGGCTAACAGCTTCTGATGCGTCAGGTCATCATGTGTCTACCCCTTGTCCATCATGAGTTGGACAATGCCAGCTTTCCCTTCGCTGCTCGGCAGACAATGCCCGTTGAACAATATCAGGAATCTCTTCTCATGTCTCATGTCAGGCGCTCCAGCCATTGGTTGGTCAGAGGCAGTATCCGACCCAAAGGTCCTCCAGCCGTTGGTCAGTCAGATGGAGTATCTGACCCAGAGGTCGGGCGCTCTAGCCATTGGTCAGTTAGACGCGGTATCCGACCCAGAGGTCAGGCGGTTGAGGCGGTTTCGACCCTCGGATGGTCAGACCGCCGACCGCGTCTTTGGGTGGTTCCGACCCTCGGATGGTCGGACCATGTCTTTCGGACTTAGAAGGGTCAGATCATCCGTGGGCCCACAGTATGATGGGCTGTCCTTTGTAGCTGGGCCTTCTAATTGGGTCGGGACCGTAGGTATCCGGGATTCATGATCTGGACAGTAGCCCCCCGAGCTCTGCGTCGCTTGTTATCCCATTGAAGTGGCGTGGGGCTGAGCTACGATGCATTCCATTTTGAGTAGTTGATCTTCGCTGATTAATCCTATGGGAGCATGCAAGCGCGCTCACAGGGTGTAGCCCCCGGGCGATCCGAAGGATCGGTCGGGAGGGAGGGGGGATCGTGATGAGTTGGGATCACATCCTGGTTTTCGTGAATTGATCATGTGGGAGCGCATGAGCGCATCTGCAGGGCATAGCCCCCGAGCCCTTGGGCAGCTTTGGAAAGGTGGTCGGGGGGTCTTGTACTGGTCGGAGCATTCTTTTAACATTGCATTGTTGTCTGACCCACCGGACCAAGTGGACTGGTCAGCTCCTGTGATCAACACAGTCGGCATGGGTCAGACCAGACGGACTGGTCGGCTTCCATGATCAGCGCAGTCAGCATGGGTCAGACCAGATGGATTGGTCGGCGGCTCTACAGATGTCCTCGTATATATTGATTCAAGGGTTCTGGTCCCATTAGGCAGTTGAAGGATGCCACAGACGGGCCCACAATCAGAGAGGCGTCGAATGCAGGCAGCCTATTGGTCGCTGGTCAGTTCTTTGGAATGGATATGGGTCGCGTGCACTCACACCCTGATTTGATGGTTCCCACGATGCCGCGTGGATGGTGGATCCCTGGTCCTGAGAAAAAGGTAACCACCCCTCGCGGTGAAAATACGAGGGGAGATCAATCAGCTGGCACGTGCCGATCGGACGGTTGTCGCAGTACGACGCTTTGCGCTTGTGGTGCCCGTGGCACTTACCGGTCATTTAAATTGGTGTCAAGGACGTGCGTATTATTTCTGCTCGACGGAGACGTCGATTCATCACCCTGGCCCACCCATCGGTGGATGGCGGTCGGGAGCATGGGCATCCGGCTGTTTGAACGCTTCATCACGTCATGGTTAATGCGCATGTCACGTTGAGCAGGTTTCAAGGGGTGGGGTGAAATTGTACACCCCCATCCTATAAAAGGCCGCAGAAAGGCGGTTCAACCCTGCCGCACCAGTTGCCCTTGTCATCTTCGTGCACTTTGCTCTTCGTCCTCCTTGCTTTCGTCCTCGCATCCATCTTCCTTGCTTTCGTCGCCCCATCCTTCTCCTCACCCGTCTTCCTCGCTCTCGTCGTCTCCACCATATCTGAAACCTGGAAGCCTTCACGCACCACCAGGGAGGGCCTTGAGTCTTTGGTCGAGGAGGGGGTCCTCCAGCCCAGGGCACTCATGAACTGGCACCCAGCGAAGGGTGAGAAGCTTCCGGCACCAGCTGCTCACCAGGTGGTGAGCTTCATCGATTTCCACAAGCGCGGGCTGGCCTCGCCATGCTGCGACTTCTTCCACTACCTCCTCTTCTTCTACGGTGTCGGACTACACCACCTCACTCCGCACGGTGTGCTGCAGGTTGCCACCATCATCTCCCTGTGCGAGATTGTACCTGGTGATCCCTCCCCACTTCGCGCTGTGGAAGTACTTCTTCCACGTCCTCTCCATGTCCATCGACAACGTCCCTCGGGTTGTTGGTGTTGCCAGCATCCAACTCCACAGTGTGCACACGTGGGAGTTCCTTCTGCTGTCTCTCCCGGGCTCACTGCAGGGATGGCATGAGGAAAGGCTCTACATTGACAACCCGCGGCTGGAGCTCCCAGTGTCCCGTGATGAGGTTTCGGTGGCTCGCAAGTCATGGGCTGCGAAGCCCTTGGCCATGGAAAATGACGCACTTCAGTTGATGCTGCATCGCATCATGGAGCTGCGGGAGAGGGGGCTGACCGGCGCTGGGCTGGTGGCGGCATTCATGGGGCATTGCGTCCAGCCGCTTCGTTCTCACCCTCATTTCCTCTGTTTCAACTTCATGCCCCTCGGCGCCTCTAACAAAGTGGCGGGAGAGGACTTGCCGGAGGAGGAGATCGTCTCCCGGGTGTCATGGCTGCTGGAGGGGAACATCATCGTGGATCTGGTGTGCGTGCCAGAGACACTGTCGTCGAAGGTTTCGGGCGGCTGGATAAGTGATCTCCTTAAGGTGTTGCCTGTTGTTGAATGTTCGTGATGTCGTTGCTTGAATAAGCGTTGTTGCTGTTGCAGTGGGGCATCGCTCCTTTGCGTGTGCCGTTTACGGCAGCGCAGGATGCACCCGCGTGAAGTGTGAGCGCGTCAGTGGGGGTAGCGGCCGGCAAGGCCGCCTCCAAAAAGAAGAAGAAATCATCAAAGCCTAGCCGGAGGTCGCGCTCGGGTCTTAACCTCATTGACCAGGTCCTCGGCATGGGGTCCGTGTCATCTTCTACCTCCGCGAGGCCTCCCCCGACTGCTGGGTCAGGGTCCACGGCTTCGCCTTCCCCCGCGGCACCTGTGCTGGGCCGGGGGTCTAGGTCAGCCTCAGCTGTGGCACCGACCCCAACTGCAGCCGTCGGGGATCCCAGCCTCAATCCCCAGGGCTGCTGCTCAGGGCGCGGCGTCGATCATCCCCACCTCAACGTGGAGGAAGATGATTCCGACACCGTGCCTCTCAATATCCATCGCCATCGGAGGGCATCGGGTGATGCTTCCGGGTCCTCATCCAAGACGGCGAGGGGCGAGGACTCGGGCACCTAAGAGGGTGAGGGGCAAGGACTCAGGCTCTGCTGTGCCGCTGTTGCTTCTCCCACTCCTCTCGCGACTGGTGGGACGAAAGCGGGGTTGTCACTCGCCTCGGTTGCTGCCCTATCTTCTCTGGGCCATGGTCATCCTTTTCTGATATGTCGGCCGGTGGTGTAAGTTCTGTTACATAGCTTTGATTGTTGAAGGTTTCATGCCTCGTTTGTGCGTTGAACTTGAATTTATGCCGTGGTTGGCCTCCATCATCGATCGGCACGAAGAAGTCCTCGGGCATCATCCCTACACAGGGGGAGGCCTCTGAGGTCGAAGGAGAAGAAGCCCACTGTCAGGAGGTGGCGCTGTGGACGGCATCTCCTCCTCCTCTGGTTAGCCAAGAGCCACTGGCCGCTGAGCTGGTGGCTGAAGAAGAAGAAGGACTGCCGCCTCCTGTGGCCATAGTAACCAAGGGCGGGGAGTGTAACGTCCCTCGTGTTTCAAAGCTTTGAATTCAAATTTGAACTAGAATTCAATTAACCGAAGTCAATAGAATTTCAAATTTGAATTGAATTTAAAATTTTTCAAAGAAAGCAAGCTCAAGAAAATTCAAAGAAATATCTAAAACAATTCTTATTTGTCAAATGATCACATGGTTCAGAAAGTATATAAGGATTTTTGTAAAAATTTAAAACCAAAAATGTAAGTCCCCAAATTATTTTATTTCCTCAAAAATCAGCTATCTACATTTCTAATTTTATAGAATTAAATCCGCTGCGAATTTGAAGATGCTCCAAAAATGAAAGTTGTTCCTGATAAAAAGTTATTGAGCTCCACAAATTTCCAAATTCATCGGAGTTCGGGAAGTTGAGTTTCTGCTGCAAAAACAGTAAGCTGCCAGAAAATCCGGTAAAATCAGAAAATTGAAAAATTTGCGGGCCCCGCCTATCGGCCACTGTGCTTCTTCCTCCAAGCCGCGGGCGGACAGCGCGGCGCCACGCGCGGCGCGTATGTAGGAGGCCACGTCGCCCGGATTGTTTCCTCGCCTACAGCTGTCGTCGCAGTCACTCTCCCTCCCTCACTTTCTCATCCCCAATCAGCTCTCTCTCCCGGCGCTCTCTCTCACGCGCGACCGAGCAACAGCCGCCCGAGGAGCACCACCGTGGAGCTCCGTCGCCGCGCTCTCTTAGCTCTCCTTCCTCCACGAGCTCGTGCGCCACTCCAACCCCTAGCTTCCTCCCCTCTTCTCCTCTCCTTCCCTGCATCGAGTTCGCTGGATTTGTAGTTTTCGCCAAACACTAGAGTTTCAGGGCTGCTGGTGCGATCCGTCCAAATCCGGCGCTCTCCGGTGAGCGTAGGCCCGATTCAACTCGGCCACACCTCCTCCACCTCCTACCGCTCCTCCAGCCGAGCTTCCTGTGAGAAATTTTCGGCCTGTGGTGCAGGAATCGCGGAGCTCCTCGCCATCGGCCACTGGACCCGCACACCTCACCGTCGACGACCCACTTCCGGCCATTTTCGTCGACGACAACCTCGTTGCCGCTCTTCTACTCGCCGTGGTGAAGCTCCCAGAGCAAACGGTTTCGAGTTTCGTCGACCATAGCCCCCGTGCGACCTCGCCGAACCTTCTCTCGCGCCGCCCCTCGCCGCCGACCATCATCCGGTGAGCACCCGCCCGCGACGACCCCTCCTCCGGGTTTCTCTCGAAGCGGCGACTCCTCGGGCAGCCCAACCGAGC
>BCLG01000687.1:14956-38417 GCA_001602295.1 Zoysia matrella | reverse complement strand
ACGCAACCCCAGGGGCAAGCCGCCGGCCGTCACCTCCGGCGAGGCGCCATGGCCGCCCGTCGCGGGCTGGAGATCGCCCAGCCGCGGGGATCAGCTGCGGCTGGCCGATCCCGTACGTCGGAGGCCTGTGGCCCGCTGTGCGGTCGCCTTGTCCGGCCGCCACGTGACCCCTTGTGGGGTTGATTTTATTCAATTCCGAAAATTCTTATTTATTCCGCAGAAATTTGATAAAACTTATAAAATTGACAGGAACTTCATATTAGCCGAGAAAAATATGAAACCAACTTTGTTAGACTACTAAATTCATAAAATATTTATTAAAAATAATAAACAAAAATAATTAATTGTTTTAATAATGATTAATTACAGAAATTGGTTTATGCATGTTTAATTCTTAATTAATTATGTGTGCACTTTAAATTATTGAAAATTTGCTTAATTGTCCCTTAGGTTATTAAAGAACTTATAAAAAAATGTTTTAGGCTAATTTCTTCAGTAATTATTTTTTAATGAATTTATCTCTGTTTTCTATGCAATTAATTCATAGTAATTAGAATATTCGCTAATAATTAACCAAATTGGGTTCTAAATTTTATTTACTGAAGCTTGATCCATTAACATTGGTTAGAGTCCAAAAAACATTATTGAGTAGTATTAAATTAGTTTGTTTAACCAAATTAAGTGAATTGCTTTAGTAATTAACTATTTTTACTAATTTTGGTTATTTTACTTAAGGTAGTTAATTAAACACTATTGATATTTTATCCAACTGGTTTAAAATGATTAACTACCTAAAAATGTAGTATCTACTCCCTCTAGAAATAGAAAAGGTTGCAAATAAAATTGTTTTGCGGTTTGCTTTTGTCATGGCATTGCATAGCATGCATATTTATTTTGTCGTTGTTTCATTGTTTAGTGAACAACGTACTCGAGAGTGATGTGGGTGCTCCAGAGTGTGAAGCACATGTGGGTAGTTTTGCTGAGGAGACTTCAACATCGCAAGGCAAGCATCATACATGTTTATTCTTATTTTATATAAATTATGAAATGAATTAGTGTTTTATTATTGCATTTGTCGGGCAATAGGATAAGTGTGGTTATGTTGGAATCTGATTATTACCCCCTCCTTGGAGTCTTAGGTTTATAGATGGAGTTGGTAGTTCTTAGATGCAGTGTGTCTTGCTTAGCCATGCCTAGACCGATAGAAGTCGAATCGGTGGAAGGTCACCACC
Organism: Zoysia matrella; assembly: GCA_001602295.1. NCBI lineage: Eukaryota > Viridiplantae > Streptophyta > Magnoliopsida > Poales > Poaceae > Zoysia > Zoysia matrella. The sequence goes on along the minus strand of BCLG01000687.1, from coordinate 37,185 downwards.
TTTCCGCGAGTATAGGATCTTTATTCAACTTGTTACTCATATGGTTGGTCTAAACTTGAAGATGATGAATCGAAAACTGGACAGGGAAGTTTAGGTTGGCAGCAGGAAAAGAGTCTTGTGTGCGGTAGCCCTATCTGTGTTGATTAAAGACCGACCATTGTTAATTGTTGGTCTAAGCACTTTTCGTTCATACCAAATGTCGAATATAATGGTAAGACAAGCTGAATATCTCATTTGCATACCAACGTTTAACCGATGATGGCATGTCTTGACTCACACGCACGAGTGATCGTTGGGCTCCCACGAGATACGGGACCGGTCCTCCCTGACATCTCGATTGTCCAACCGTTCGGAAATGGATGAGAGAAAGGTTGACATGAGTACTTTCTTATGCGACGTCGTGAGTTGCATAAGCTGGATGGTCCTCAAGTCGTGTGGGTACAGTTGAACTCCCCTGCAGGGTGTATAATCGGTTCGAATCGCCGCGGTCTCGGTTATGACCAAGCTTAGTGTCCATTGATTTTCATCGTATTTAACAACTTCACTTCTTTAATCACTGATAGTAAAGTTGTGGGATATATTGGAGATGTATTGTTGACACATCTCTTATTGCGATTTTGTATAATTATTTTATTGCTTGGGTTTAGTAATTAGTTGCCCATGAGTCTTTACTTTACACTTCGCTTTTAAATTATTAATATCTACTATTTTTCGCAATTAAGCCTTATTGCATTATTATCCTTGCTAATGCCTCATTCATGATCCTTGGAGTCGGGATGTACGTCCCACAAGTAAGTCTTGCTGAGTACCTTCGTACTCACGTTTGCAATGTTGAAGTTTTGCAGGTGAGGATGATTTAGTTTTTGGCTATTTCTTCCCTGCTGATGTTGGCGAAGGGGATGAATAGTTTGTGTTCTTCCTTTGCGTGAAGGTGGTGTTCGTGGGCTGAGCACACTGTCTTTCGATTTGTTTTAAAATATTTTCTGTTGCGTAGTACTCTCCATCATGTAGAACCTAAATAAAAACTTAGTACTTATTTAGTTATGTTTTAAGAAGTTTGAGAGTTAAAACTTCAACCCTACTGCTCTTATTCTTGTTCCAATTATAAACTTTTACCTAAGGTTTGTAATAACTTATATATATGTATGTGAGATCCCTATGTGATGTGTATAACGTTGAATACTGATATGCTATAGTCTTGAGTAGTGTTTGGGAAGCATATCAGGGGACTACCAGGGTTGATTTCTCATTGATTGAATGGAGCTTGAGTTCGGTTTGAATATCAAGCTAATTCGATTCATTGGAACTCAACTTAGACGGTTCCTCATAGCGTGGTATTAGAGCATGGTTTAACACATACCTTAAAATTTTGCTTAGCAACCTGGGTAATTAAAAGATGCTCAACCTTACTAAATCAACTAAAAGTGGATTAAGGTGGTTGCTGAATTTTTCTTCCTCTCTTATCTTAGAATTGTTGTCTCACCCTTAATTTAGTAAATTGCATACACATGGGGTGAATTATGGGATTAAGTTGTCAGCCTTAGATTTTTTTAGGACATGTGTGTTTCTAGTTGTGTTTGCAAAATGTTGTTTTTGAAAATTGCCCATGTGTGTGTCGTTTTGTTTTTCTTTGGGGTGGGGAAAGTTTTCGATTCGTGCAAGGACGTTAGTGCATGCATATGCATACCATGTCATGTCATACTTTTTGCATGCATTCTTGGTCACTAAAGATAAAAACATCAAAAAAAATAAAATAAAATATATATTGCTTTCCTTAAATGTTGTTGCTGTCCTAACTACTAAAAATCGGCCACCCAAGCCACTTCCAGCAATTTCCACCTAGCTCTTAGGAAGAAAACAAATAAAACCTATGCTAGGAAAAATATGTTAGCATAAATTGTTATCCGTAGGTGATTTTCAACCCCTCTTCTTGTGTCCCTTTAGTCTATCATCTTTTCTTATGCTATCCAAATCTAAAAGCATAATATCTTTTTATCTCATTGGAAATTCCTTATTGTTTGGACCAGTCTTTGCTGCTATAATCTCATTTATCATGCTGGTGGCTCATTACTTTGCTGACTTTGTGTGGCAACAGGATGAGTACCCACAACAATGGCAGCGAAGATGTTTCTGAGGGCTCCAATGCCCAAAATGTGAACCCACCACCACCGCCAACACTGGCCGAAGTTCTCATGGAGATTGAACGTAATCGTCGAGACCAGACTGGTGCTCTGCAAGCTATCGTCCAGTACTTAGCTCCCCGCGGTGGAGGTGAAGCTACTCGTGATGCTGATTTCGAGGATTTCATGCGCACTCAGCCACCAATTTTCACTCAATCCAAGGATCCTATGGACGCTGATCACTGGTTGCGCACCATTGAGCAGAAGCTAAATCTTGTGCAGTGTGGGCAGCATGACAAGGTTCTCTTCACTGCTCACCAACTGCAGAATAAAGCTGGTGCTTGGTGGCAGACTTTTCTTGCAATGCAGCTGACCGGTCACCGCTTCACTTGGGATGAGTTCCGTTTTGTTTTTCGGGCCTTCCACATCCCCGAAGGCATGATGGAGATCAAGAGGCTTGAATTCTTGAATCTCAGGCAATGCAACAAGTCGGTCATGGAGTATGTTCATGCTTTCAACTATCTGGCACAGTATGCTCCTGATGATGTTAACACTGATAAGAAGAAGAAGAGCTATTTTTACAACGGCCTTTCCAAAGAAATGCAGGATAAGCTCTCCTCTTCAGAATTCCGTGATTTCAATCACTTGGTGGATCGAGCTATATTTGCTGAAGATAAGATGATGAAGCTTGAGGCTAAGAAGCGAAAGCGTGCTGTCGTACCATCGGTGGGTGGTAGCTCGCAACGCCCCCGCCCTGGGTTTCAGCCTCCTGCTCCTATCCCGGGCCGTGCAGCACCACAGCCTATGTGGATCGCTCGTCGCCCACCTGCTGCCGCAGCTCAGGCTCCAAGACCACTGGTGAGTCAAAATCCTGCTGGTGTTATTGGTCCGTGCTTCAACTGTGGTCAAACTGGGCATCTCTCTCGGGCATGTCCTTCTCCAAAGCATGGATTGGGTGCTGCCGCTCCAAATCAGCCCCCACATCCACCTGTCGGCCTTTCCAGCAGCAAGCTAAGAAGCCTCAAGTGCTCTAGCGTAGTCGTGTGAATTATACTATTGCCGATGACGTGCAAGAGGGCAACGAAGTGCTAATGGGTACGCTCCTTGTCAACTCTCATCCTACCAAAGTTCTATTTGATTCCAATGCTTCTTATTCATTCATTAGCAAAGAATATGTTATGCAACATGATCTTAATGTGCACCCAACCTGCTCGCCACTTTTAATTGAAGCACCCGGTTCGGAAATTCTTGTCAACACCATTGTTTCCCGTGTGCCGATTATGGTTGGAAATAGTCTAGTGAGGTCCAATCTACTAGTTCTTGATCTGAAGGTTTGGATATTATTCTTGGGATGGATTGGTTGATCTCTAATGATGCCATCATATATGTGGCTCGAAGAGTTGTCTCCCTAAGAAGTTCATCTAGTGGTTGGTTTTCTCTCTATCTTGGGAAGGGCAATTCTTGTCTCTGTCAGTTGAATGCTATATTTTTCTCCTTTTTCAGTAAAACTTGCAATGTTTATACCGATCACAAAAGTCTCAAGTATATTTTCACTCAGGCTGACCTGAACTTGAGGCAAAGAAGGTGGCTTGAGTTGATCAAAGACTATAAATTAGAGATACATTACCACTCGGGCAGAGCAAATGTTGTGGCCGATGCCATGAGTTGCAAAGGTCATTACAATTGCTTAACTGTTGCAGCCGAAACAAACACATTATGTGATGAGTTTCGAAAGCTTGGTATTGAGATGGTCGAAGAAGGATTTCCCGCCAACTTAGAGGTGAAGTCCTCACTTCTGGATCAGATCAAGGAGGCTCAAAAGAATGACAAAGGTGTGGCCCGAATTCGTTCCAAGATAGATGAGGGTCAAACTGCTTGTTTCTCTATAGATGAGCAAGGTATTCTTTGGTTCGGAAAATGACTCGTGGTTCCAAAAGTACAAGAACTTCGGGATAAAATTTTGGATGAAGCACATAACTCTCTGTTGTCCATCCATCCCAGAAGCTCTAAAATGTTTCAGGATTTGAAGCAAAAGTTTTGGTGGACTCACATGAAGTAGGAAATCGCTCGGTACGTCTCCCAGTGTGACATATGTCAACGAGTGAAAGCGAGCCACTTAAAACCAGCAGGTACACTACAACCTTTGCCAATTCCTTCATGGAAGTGGGAGGATATTGGTATGGACTTCATAGTTGGGTTGCCTAAAACCTTCAATGGCTATGATTCTATATGGGTTATTATTGATCGGTTGACAAAGTCAGCACATTTTCTTCTAGTCAAGAAGGCATATACGTCAAAGGCATATGCGGAGCTCTATCTTACTCGCATCGTATGCCTCCATGGTGTTCCAAAAACCATCACCTCGGATCGTGGCTCACAGTTTGTCTCTCACTTTTGGGAAAGTCTTCATGAGGCGATGGATACCAAACTTTTACGTAGTTCAGCTTACCATCCTCAAACTGGAGGTCAAACAGAAAGAGTCAATCAAATCCTTGAAGACATGTTGAGGGCTTGTGTGTTGACCTATGGAAAGAAGTAGGAAATTTGCTTGCCATTTGCAGAATTTTTCTACAACAACAGCTATCAGTCGAGCATAAAGATGGCTCCTTTTTAAGCTCTTTGTGGGAGACGTTGTAGAACACCGTTGAATTGGTCTGAATCGGGAGAAAGACCTTTCTTTGGCCCTGATTTGGTCAACGAGGCTGAGGCTAAAATGCGACAAATTCAAGATCATTTGTGTGTGGCACAGTCTCGACAAAAGAGCTATGCGGACCGTCGTCGAACAAAACTTCATTTTGAAATTGGAGACTACGTCTATCTCAAGGTATCTCCACTTCGCGGCACTCAAAGGTTTCGAGTGAGAGGAAAATTAGCCCCTCGCTGTATTGGTCCTTTCAAGATTATTGCAAGGCATAGTGCCGTGGCGTACCAATTAGAGCTTCCATCCTCTCTCTCAAGTATACACAATGTTTTCCATATTTCGCAATAGAAAAAATGTCTTCAGGTGCCAACCGAAGTCATTGCTATGGACACTCTTGATCTACAGCCGGGTCTCTCGTATGTCGAGTACCCGTTGCGGATTCTTGACGCGGCAGAGCACAAGTTGCGGAATTGCACGATTAAATTTGTCGAGGTTCAATGGAGTAATCACTCCGAAGAAGAAGCAACTTGGAAACCGAAAGATAAATTTCGTGCCAAGTATCCAGAATTCTTCTCAAAGTTGTAAGTGAATTTTCTTTAAATTTCTTACCGTCCTCTGAATCCTTTAGTTAACTTCCATCCTTTTTTGAGTTCCCTTTTGTCTGCACTCCCCTTCTATTTTATCAAATCTCGGGATCAGATTTCTTTAAGGGGGGAGGGCTGTAACGTCCCTCGTGTTTCGAAGCTTTGAATTCAAATTTGAACTAGAATTCAATTAACCGAAGTCAATAGAATTTCAAATTTGAATTGAATTTAAATTTTTTTAAAGAAAGTAAGCTCAAGAAAATTCAAAGAAATATCTAAAACAATTCTTATTTGTCAATGATCACAAGGTTCAGAAAGTATATAAGGATTTTTGTAAAAATTTAAAATCAATAATGTAAGTCCCCAAATTATTTTATTTCCTCAAAAATCAGCTATCTGCCTTTCTAATTTTATAGAATTAAATCCGCTGCGAATCTGAAGATGCTCAAAAAAATGAAAGTTGTTCCTCATAAAAATTTCTTCAATTCCACAAATTTCCAAATTCCTCGGAACTCGGAAAGTTGAGTTTCTGCTGCAAAACAGTAAGCTGCCAGAAAATCCGGGAAAATCAGAAAATTGAAAAATTCGCGGGCCCCGCCTGTCGGCCACTGTGCTTCTTCCTCCAAGCCACGGGCGGACAGCGCGGCGCTGCGCGCGGCGCGCATGCAGGAGGCCGCGTCGCCCGGATTCTTTCCTCGCCTACAGCTATCATCGAGTCACTCTCCCTCCCTCACTTCCTCATCCCTGACCAGCTCTCTCTCCTGGCGCTCTCTCTCTCTCGCGCGCGACCGAGCAACAAGCGGCCGAGGAGAACCACTGTGTAGCACCGTCACCGCGCTCTCTCAGCTCTCTTTCCTCCACGAGCTCATGCGCCACACCATCCCCTAGCTTCCTCCCCTCTTCTCCTCTCCTTCCCTGCATCGAGTTCACCGGATTTGTAGTTTTCCCCAAACACTCAAGTTTCAGGGCTGCCGGTGCGATCCATCGAAATCCGGCGCTCTCCGGTGAGCCTCGGCCCGATTCAACTCGGCCACACCTCCACCACCTCCTACCGCTCCACCGGCCGAGCTTCTTGTGAGAAATTTTGGGCCTGTGGTGTAGGAATCGCGGAGCTCCTCGCCATCAGCCACCAGAACCGCGCACCTCACCGTCGACGACCCACTTCCGGCCATTTTCGTCGACGACAACCTCGTTGCCGCTCTTCTACTAGCTGTGGTGAAGCTCCCAGAGCAAACGGTTTTGAGTTTCGTCAACCGTAGCCTCCCATGCGACCTCGCCGAACCTTCTCTCGCGCCGCCCCTCGCTGCCAACCATCGTCCGGTGAGAACCGCCCGCGATCACTCCTCCTCCGGGTTTCTCTCGAAGCGGCAACTCCTCGGGCAGCCCAACCGAGTGCGCAACCCCAGGGACAAGACGTCGGCAGTCGCCTCTGGCGAAGCGCCATGGCCGCCCACCGCAGGCTGGAGATTGCCCAACCACGGGGATCGGTTGTGGCTGGCCGATCCCTTGCGTCGGAGGCCTGTGGCCCACTGTGCGGTCGCCTTGTCCGGCCACCACGTGGCCCCGTGTGGGGTTGATTTTATTCAATTCCGGAAATTCTTATTTATTGCGCAGAAATTCGATAAAACTAATAAAATTGATAGGAACTTCATACTAGCCCAGAAAAATATGAAACCAACTTTGTTAGACTTATAAATTCATAAAATATTTATTAAAAATAATAAAAAAAATAATTAATTGTTTTAATAATGATTAATTACAGAAATTGGTTTCTTCATGTTTAATTCTTAATTAATTATGTGTGCACTTTAAATTATTGAAAATTTTCTTAATTATTCCTTAGGTTATTAAAGAATATTATAAAAAATTTAGGCTAATTTCTTCAGTAATTATTGTTTTAATGAATTTATCTCTGTTTTCTATGCAATTAATTCATAGTAATTAGAATATTTGCTAATAATTAACCAAATTTGGTTCTAAATTTTATTTACTGAATCTTGATCCATTAACATTGGTTAGAGTCCAGAAAACATTATTGAGTAGTATTAAATTAGTTTGTTTAACCAAATTAAGTGAATTGCTTTAGTAATTAACTATTTTTACTAATTTTGGTTATTTTACTTAAGGTAGTTAATTAAACACTATTGATATTTTATCCTACCGGTTTAAAATGATTAACTACCTAAAAATGTAGTATCTACTCCCTTTAGTAATAGAAAGGGTTGCAAATAAAATTGTTTTGCGGTTTGCTTTTGTCATGGCATTGCATAGTATGGATATTTATTTTATCGTTGTTTCATTGTTTTATTATTGCATTTGTCGGGCAATAGGATAAGTGTGGTTATGTTGGAATCTGATTATTACCCCCTCCTTGGAGTCTTAGGTTTATAGATGGAGTTGGTAGTTCTTAGATCCGGTGTGTCTTGCTTAGCCATGCCTAGACTGCTAGAAGTCAAATCGATGGAAGGTCACCACCTTTCCGTGAGTATAGGATCTTTATTCAACTTGTTACTCATATGGTTGGTCTAAACTTGAAGATGATGAATCGGAGACCGGACAGGGAAGTATAGGTTAGCAGCAGGAAAGGAGTCCTGTGTGCGGTAGCCCTGTCTGTGTCGGTTAAGGACCGACCATTGTTAATTTTTGGCCTAAGCACTTTTCGTTCATACCACATGTCGAATATAATGGTAAGACTAGCTAAATATTTCATTTGCATACCAACGTTTGGCTCATGACGGCATGTTTTGACTGACACGCACGAGTGATCGCTGGGCTCTCATGAGACACGGGACCGGTCCTCCCTGACATGTCGATTGTCCAACCGTTCGGAAATGGATGAGAGAAAGGTTGACATGAGTACTCTTTTATGCGACGTCGTGAGTTGCATAAGCTGGATGGTCCTCAAGTTGTGTGGGTACAGTTGAACTCCCCTGCAGAGTGTATAATTAGTTCGAATCACCGCGGTCTCGGTTATGACCAAGCTTGGTGTCCATTGATTTTCATCGTAGTTAACAACTTCACTTCTTTAATCACTGATAGTAAAGTTGTGAGATATATTGGAGATGTATTGTTGACACATCTCTTATTACAATTTTGTATAATTATTTAATTGCTTGGGTTTAGTAATTAGTTGCCTATGAGTCTTTAATTTATGCTTCGCTTTTAAATTATTAATATCTACTGCTTTTTCGCAATTAAGCCTTATTGCATTATTATCCTTACTAATGTCTCATTCATGATCCTTAGAGTGAGGATGTACGTCCCACATGTAAGTCTTGCTGAGTACCTTCGTACTCACGTTTGCAATGTTGAAGTTTTGCAGGTGACGATGATTTAGTTTTTGGCTATTTCTTCTCTGCCGATGTTGGCGAAGGGGATGAATAGTCTGTGTTCTTCCTTTGCGTGACGGTGGTGTTCGTGGGCTGAGCACACTGTCTTTCGGTTTGTTTAAAATGTTTTCTGCTTAGTAGTACTCTCCATCATGTGGAACCTAAATAAAAACTTAGTACTTGTTTAATTATGTTTTAAGAAGTTTGAGAGCTAAAACTTCAACCCTGCTACTCTCATTCTTGTTCCAATTATAAACTTTTACTTAAAGTTTGTAATAACTTATATATATATATGTGAGATCCCTATGTGATGTGTACAACATTGAATACCGATATACTATTGTCCTGAGCAGTGTTTGGGAAGCATATCGGGGGACTACCGGGGTTGATTTCTTGTTAGTTGAATAGATCTTGAGTTCGGTTTGAATATCAAGCTAATTCGATTAATTGAAACTCAACTTGGACGGTTCCTCACAGGAAGGAGGTAGGCACCGAGGAAGGTGCGCTAGTGCCGCAACCGACCGTCATCAGTGGAGGCTAGGAGGGCACCAGTGCTGAAGATGGCGGAGTGCCCACGATGACCACTGTGGAGTGGCTGTGACGGCTACCGTCGTGCCTCTGCCCTTGGACCCTCAAGGGTCGAGGGGCAGGTCTCGGTGGCCCTTCGGGGGACGCAGTGACCCAGGCCTGGTTGCATTACGACAGCCAGGTGAATGTTTCCCCCAGTTCATTCTGGCCGATGGCGCAAGCTTTAGCCAGGGGCTAGAACAGCTGGCGAAGTGCCGGGGCATGGTTCAAGCCCCCGAGTTTATGGAGTGCTGGGTAAGGTTTTTTGTTCCCTTGTTTTCTCTTCGAGATTTGTTTGCCTGTTCTCTTATGTGTCGATTGTTTTTTCTGCTGGGACGCCTTACCATGCGATGGGCTAGCCATTGCCCGGCGACTAGCTGCAGGCGGAGCTGGCAGCCCTCCACGAGGAGCTGGAGAAGGCGCAAGCCGACGCCCTCTTGGTGGGGCGCGGCAGGGACGCATCCACCGAGGTTGCGCATCATTTCTGTCAGCGGCTTCCCAGGCCCAGGAGGATCATGAGATCGTGATCAACAACGCCGTCCGGGCCCGGGCGGAAGCTGACCAGCTCCAAGCTGAGAAGGCCAAACTCTCAGCCAAGCTCGCCTCCTTGTTGCATACCATGACACGTAAGTTCGCATATCTTTCTGGTCTTTGTTGTGTTGAGGTTGACAGTACTCTTGTCTCATTCAGGGCTTCAGCTGCAGGTCAACTCCCAGGCCGAGGAGATGGAGATGCTCCGAGGAGCTAGGGATGCCGCCGAGGAGACCCGCGTGGCCGCTGAGGGCATGTTTGCCCAGCTGCCTGAAGAGATGCAGACCACCAAGTTGACTGCTGTTGCCTCCACCGAAGAAGCCCAACAGACTGCCGAGGCCATGATCGCCCAGCTGCACAGGGAGCTAGAAGAGTCCAAGGCCACCGTTGCCGCTGCTGTGGTGGAGCGTACCGGTGAGGGTCGCTTGCTTTTATCTCCCTATTCGTTGCAGTCATGCTGTAGGGCTAAGTTATCGAAGTTGATGCAGAGTCGCACCATGAGTTCCACCGCTTGGGGCATGACATCTTGTTCTTCCTTGCGCAGCTGTTCACGGACTTCTCCGAGGTCGCCGTCACCATGGTCCACATTTGCCACGTCCTACGTCAGCTGCCCGGATCATCAAGTACGTGGCGCGCTTCGGGTGCTCAAAGACAGGAGTTCGCTGATCCTGGCCCAGGTCAGGTCGCCCTACCCAAATGTGGAGCTCAGGACCGTTGCGGATGGCTTCGCAGTGGGGACGACGGACGAGCAAGTCCACGCCCTTACGACGGAGGTGCAGCCTCTGGCGCGTCGAATTTGATCAGGCTTCAATTCGGCAGCATTTCTGCAGGAGAGGTTTGGCCAGATGCCTCCCCTAGAGTAGGGTTAGAGTAGTGTTATGTCTCATGCTGCTTTTAGGTGCCCACTTTTTGTATTTTGTAAAGGAAACTGTATCCGACCCTTGTTTGTTAAGTAAACTTGCTATTTGTGCGTGCACAAGATTCCGTTGGACGTTAGTTGAATGACTGGGTCAGGTATAGCTCGCAGGGTTGAAGATCGGAGTCAATAAATCCGTAAAGCATTCACTGGCCACAGGTCATCAATGTGAACCGTGACGAAAACTTGGTCGTGAGCGTTTACAGTTTACTCATTCATCTGAGGGTCGCCCGGGCATTTGGGCTAAGTCAGGTCGACCAGGGGCGAATGTTCGGGGTTCGCGCAAGCTTATGAAACGCAAGGGTCAAGAAAAGGTCCCGAGATACGAGGCGCGGAGCCTGAGAACAAAGAACGGCGGGGTCGGAAAGCCACACTACTCAAGGTTAAGTCACGCCGACCAGGGGGAAAGTTTGAGGTTCAAGCCTGCACGGGTTCGGGACTTAACTTTTGAGGTTTCGGGTGGGCCGACCTCGGACGGGAGGCTCAGAGCATGAGCCGCGAGAGTTCCGTGACCCCACAATCTTTGCGTCAGAAACTTTCAAGGTTTCGTCTACATTTGATTGGGACCTAACCGCAGGGAACCCTGGGTCATGTAGCCCCCGAGCAGTTGATTTGTCAGAAGGTTTTCACTTAGCTGATATAGCTAGGGGTAGAAACGGTGTAATTGCTTGATATTCCAAGTTGGTGAATTCCCTGGGTCATGTAGCCCCCGAGCAGTCGATTTGTCAGAAGGTTTTCACTTAGCTGATATAGCTAGGGGTAGAAACGGTGTAATTGCTTGATATTCCAAGTTGGTGAATTCGTTGCCGCTCTCGTCCACCACGTTGCGAGCTTCGTACAGCTGGTCCAGAGCGTCTTGTCGTGCTTCTTCTGACCTCATCTCATCATCAGCGTAGACTCTTGGTGAGTCGAAGTCGAGGTCGGTCGCCAATGTAGCCTTCGCCTCGAAGGTCATGAAGAAGGGGGTGAAGTCCGTCGCTCTGCTTGGGTCGCGCATAGGCTCCATAGCACCGAAGGGAGCTCCCGGGTCCATCATCCAGCTGCTTGCTTCACGCCGTCATAGTTTCGAGGCTTGAGCCCTTGGAGCACCATTCCATTAGTGCGCTTGACCTGTCTGTTGGTCCTTGGATGGGCCACGAATGCAAAGTCGAGGCGGACATAGTACTCCTCGCAAAATTCCTAAAATTCCCGGCCGGCTTGCTGACCATTGTCGGTGATGATAGAGTTTGGAACCCCAAACCGACATATGATGTCGTAGAAGAAGTTGATCGCTCTGCCGGTGGAGATCTTCGAGACTGGCTTGCCTTCATTCCAGTTGGTGAACTTATCGACAGTGACGAAAAGATGGGTGAAGCCCTAGGGCGCTTTGCGGAAAGATCCGAGGATGTCGAGCCCCCAGTCCACGAACAGCAAAGTGCTGTAAACCGTAAACACTAAACCCTAACTCTAAACCCTACGACCAATGAATCAGCGTTAGGACCTGTCTTCACACATGTTTTTTCTGGTTTTCTCTAGAAAACATTAAATACATCTACATAAATTATTTTTGGGTCGAAAAGGAGTATATTGCGATGTTCTTTTTGAAAAAATTGGACACGGATTGGGAGGGAGGACTGCGACCTATGAATCACCGTCGGGACCAATTTTCGTGCCTATTTTTTCTGGTTTTCTCCAGAAAATATCAGATACACCTATAAACATTATTTTTGGATCGACAGGAGTGGATTGGGATGTTCGTTTTGAAAAAACTTGACACGGGTTGGCTCGGAGGATTGTGACATTTGAATCACCATCGTAACCCATTTTGGTGGTGTCTTTTTTCGAGTTTTCTCCAGACAAAATCTGAAAACCTACAAACATTATTTTTTGGTCAAAAGAAGTGGATTGGATGTTTGTTTTGAGAATGCAGTACGTTGATCCAGACTGAATGATGCACTTTAAAAACTGAACACAGGTTGGGTGGGAGGACTGCGACCTATGAATCATCGCCGAGGCCCATTTTCATGCCTGTTTTTTTTCGGTTTTCTTGACAAAACATTCGATACACCTAAATTCATTATTTTTAAGTTAAAAGGAGTGGATTGGAATGTTCATTTTGAAAAAAGTGGACCTAGGTTTGCAGGGAGGACTGCGATATAGGACCCATTTTCGCACTCTTTTTTCTACGCAGGATGGTGGGGTGGACTACGACGTATGAATCACCGTCAGAACCCGTTTTCGTGCTTGGTTTCTCTGGTTTTCTCCAGAAAACATCTGATACACCCACAAACATTATTTTTGTATGGAAAGGAGTGGATTGGGAAGTTCACTTTGAAAAAACTGGACACGGGGTTGGGGGGGGGGGGGGGTAGACTGCGACCTGTTGATGCTCGTCGTTACCTCTTTTGGTGCCTATTTTTTCCGATTTTCTTCATGAAACATCCGATACACCTAAATACATTATTTTTTGGTTGAAAGGAGTTGATTGGAATGTTTGTTTTGAAAAAAAAAAACTGGATACGGATTTGCAGGGAGGATTGCAACATATGAATCACCGTAGGATCTATTTTCGCACCTTTTTTCTAAATTCTCCAGAGAAAACGACCAATACACAAATAAACATCATTTTTGGTCGGGATGTTCATTTTGGGAAAAAAAAACTAGATGCAGGTTGGTGGGGAGGACTACGACCTATGAATCACCATCAGGACATGTTTTTGTGCTTGTTTTCTCTGGTTTTCTCCAGAAAACATCCAATACACCTACAAACATTATTTTTGTGTGAAAAGGAGTGAACAAGGATGTTCATTTTGAAAAAAACAGGACATAGGATGGAAAGGTGGACTGCGACCTGTTGATGCCCGTCGGGACCCATTTTCACTCCTATTTTTCCTGGTTTTCTTAAGAAAATATCTGGGACACCTAAAGATATGATTTTTGGGTTGACAGGCGTGGATTGGGATGGTCGTTTTGAAAAAATTGGACACAGGTTGGTAGGAAGGACTGCAACCTATGAATCATATCGGGACTCATTTTCACGGAAGCTTTTTCCGGTTTTCTTCAAAAAAATATCCGATACACCTACAAACATTATTTTTAGGTCGAAAGAAGTGGATTGAATGTTCATTTTTAGAAAACTGGACACAGGTTGGCAGGGAGGACTCTGACCTATGAATCACCATTGGGACTTGTTTTTGCACTTATTTTTCCGGTTTTCTCCATAAACATCCGATACACCTATAAATATTATCTTTGGACTGAAAGGAGTGGATTGGAATGTACATTTTGAAAAAACTTGACACAAGTTGGCAGGGAGGACTGTGACATATGAATCACAGTCGGGACCCATGTCCGTGCCTGCTTTTTTCTGGTTTTCTCTGGACAAAATCCGAAAAACCTACAAACATTATTTTTTGGTCGAAAGAAGTGGATTAGATGTTCGTTTTGAGAAAACTGGACACTGGTTGAGAGGGAGGACTGCGATCTATGAATCACCGTCGGGGCCCATTTTCATGCTTTTTTTTTCCGGTTTTCTTCACAAAACTTCCGATACACCTACAAACATTATTTTTGGGCCAAAAGGAGTGGATTGGGATGTTTGTTTTGAAAAAACTGGACAAAGGTTGGCAGGGAGGACTGCAACATATGAATCACCGTCGAAACCTGTTTTCATGCATGTTTTTTTCTAGTTTTCTCCAGAAAACATCCGATACACCTACAAACATCATTTTTAGTGGAAAGGAGTGGATTGGGATGTTCGGTTTGAAAAAACCTAGACGCAGGTTGGCAGGGAGACTGTGACCTATGAATCACCTTCAAGACCCATTTTCGCACCTATATTTTTTTCTGGTTTTCTCCAGAAAACATCCGATACACCTACAAATATTTTTTTGTCAAAAGGAGTGAATTGAGATGTTCGTTTTGAAAAAACTGGACACAGTTTGGGAGGGAGAACTGCAACATATGAATCACCGTCAGGACCTGTTTTGCGCAAGTTTTTTTTGGTTTTCTCCGGTAAACACACGAGACACCTACAAACATTATTTTTGGGTTATTGAAATGGTCGTTTTGAAAAAAATTGACACAGGTTGGTAGGGAGGGCTGTGACCTATGAATCATCGTTAGGACTCATTTTTCGTGTCTATTTTTTCTAGTTGTCTAGAAAATATCCGATACACATACAAACATTATTTTTAGGTCGATGGTCACAACTTTTTTCTTTTATGGTACGTAGCACTGGGACTCCCAATGGCCGTCACGACCATATTAGATGCAATGAGGGCGTCAGAATACCATCGCAGGAGCAGTTGATGAAGTATCTATCGAAGGAGTCATTGAAGCCGTTGGAGCTGGTAAAAGCTGGAGACGCTACCGTCAAAGGGATCGCTCTAAATACCGAAGGAGCTACTGGTAGTGGTAGAAGACTAACACCCCGACGATGAATCTCTGAATCTCTTCAGAGCACACGACTGTGCTTCTGGCTCCGAGGGCTGAGACAAAGTGAGGGAAAGGACGATGGCGACATGTGCGGCGTATGACGACGAGACATACGGCAGGATGGACTTACGGGCGAATGAATACATTGGTACGGGAGGTGCTGTGGATGAACGTAGTGGTATAGCGCGGTGCTCGTGGGGGATGCTGGTACGAGGCAGCGTGCGTTTGTGCTACAGCCGTCCATCGGGCATGAGAGCGGTGATAAAAGGGCTCAAGGCTCTTTCACGAACTAAAAATAACATTGTTACATGTTATTTTGAAAATAAATAGAAATTTAATCTGATCACAATCCAATCTATCCCTCTCCACGTCTAGTTTTTTTTTTTTTTTTGACAGCCTAGGCACGACTTGAGGTGGAAGGAGAGAGGAGCCTGGCTGCTGTGATGTTGAGCTGTCCGGCCAAGGGAGGAGAGAGGGGAGGGTAGGCCTTGAGGGAAAAAGAAAAAGGTCGTATGGAAGAAAAAGGGGAAGAGACAGCCTGCTGGGAAATTGGAAAAAGAACTAATGGAAGAACCTGAATTCGGTAAACTTTCAAGGAAATTCAAATGAAAACAAGGAAATCCAAATAATGGAAATGAAGTCAAGTACTAGGCAGAATTCCAATTTTATAATTCTAAAATTTCAAGTTCTATCGTTGTCCAGCTAATTTGTGAAATTTTAGCATATTGCAAAAATGTAAATAAAACGAGCTCGAAATTTTGGGGAGGTGATTTTGATTAATGGGTTAAAAAATCCAAGGTGTTACAGAGTGGCTCAATCGAACAGCTCAAGCTATTAGAATACAGTGAGATCTTGAAACATCAATTATCAAGGTAGAGGTTTTTGTCAGCATGGCCTTTAAGGGAAGAAGATTCCCTTGATGAAACTTCGTTGCTAGAAAGTGACTCTTAATTATTTCAACGGTGCAAATGAGAGCCCAAACTTTCGCCACACAGAAGCAAAATCTTTAAAAACAAATCAAAAGACGGTGCATTGAAGAAAGACGCAGTGTGGGGTGGGAGGGTGATGATTCACCACCGCTCTCTTCACTCAATGCTTGCACCGACAGATGGAGGCCACTCGGCCCTCTTCCATCGCCCACACGGCTTCCTCCTCCCTAGTCCTGGGACCTGGGCCGGGCTCAAACCGGGTGGGCCACAGAATGCACATGTGGCACGGCCCATGGACAGTCACGGCACGGAGGGCACATGTGCCAGGCCGGCACGGCACAAATTTTGGACCGATGGGCGGCACTGCAGGGCATGAACTTTGGACCGTGCTAGGGCCACACGGCATGGTAACGGCCCGGTGACACGGAATCGGCCCGGTGACAAGAAAAGTTTACAAAAACCATTTGGCCGACCAGCATGCGTAACAGCCCCACTAAGAGCATCTCAACAACTCGCTAATAGCTCCCCTAAAGTCCTCCTAACTTGTTTATCTCCTCAAAAATCTCTCTAAATTTAAACTATATTAGGATATATTTAGAGGAGCTGTTGGAAGAGATGATTAAATTAGTCTTCAAAAATTGGTTCGTGCTAAAAGACACCTTTTAGAGTGATTTTTTAAGTGGGCTGTTGCAGATGCTCTTAGTAAACAGCGTGCAGAGGGCATTCCACGGAATAGCAAACATCACCAGCAAACGCATTATAAGCAAGTCAGCACAGCACCATCCAGGTGGGACTAATGTCCCGGCCGCGTGCGCAGCGGTGCGCACTCGCTAGTGGGCTGATTTTGCTGGACAGCCCATGAATCCACTCCAGCCCACGACTCCGATATTTCATTAACATATGGCGTTGGTTTTTGCGCCACTGGTTAGTTCGTTCTTGCCCTCTCTATCTAGTTGAATTTATTTTCTTCAGTCCGTTTTCAGCCCCAGCGGCATGGGGTTCTTCTAGAAGGATAGCATGCGGATGAGCGGGCAGGAGATTTCATCGGGGCACCTGTTCAAGATGTATGCGAACAAGATTTGTTACTCCAGAAAATTTTCGAGCCTGTTCAACTGGTTGTAAGTGTGGTAGTCAGGATGACGGTGTAAGAGGACCATATCTCCTTCCCATCTTATGCGCATATGACTGACGGTATGAAAGATTATGCCATCAAATCGCTGAGATGATTGGGCTGCGGAATGAATTCAATTTCAATGAGGCCGAGGTGAGTTGTTGGCACTGGTAAAATGTTTTAAGCTACAGTATATCATTTAAGACGATGTTACATCATGGTTTGTTATTCTGCAGCCCATGTGGTTTTTCCACTCAGCGTTGTTACCTCAGAAATTTTGCCTGTCAAGTGAGCTAGCTGTAAAGTATGCTATTGCAATTTTATCTTTTTTTTTATGAAAAGTAAGTTATCGAATTTGGGCAGCATTTCGTCATATCAAAATGAAAAAGGTGAGGAATGAGGAAGTGGGGTCGACAATGGAACTCTTAACATTGAATTTTTAATATCGAATTTCAACTTGGCTCATATCAACTTGAAATTGAAAAGGGTACCCAAAATTTTAGTCAATGTCACTATAACATAAAAACATCATCCGTTGATGTTCCTAACTGTTCTCTTATTTTCTTACGGATCATGCATTTTGTTCACCGTGGTGTGTTAGCCGTAGGAAGCAACTTGAGTAATGTGTTTTATATTGAGTTTATAAAGAGTTCTGAAAGTATTTTCTACATTATGTAAAAATACTAGGCTTTGACTTAATAGCTAATTTGTTCCTTTATTATAAGCACCACAGTTCATGAACATACTTTGAAGTTTTTACATAAGCACCTGGAGGATCACTGTCTCAGAATCAAATGCAAGCAGGAAACAGTTCTTCAGGCTATTAGCAATGCTACGTGATGGAAGCTCTGGTGACACCCCATTCGATATAAATGATTTCCTCAATTGACAGGGCGACCTAATTCTGCTGGAGGAGGTCAAGGGCAATACAAAAATACAACTATGCTAACACAATCATCTGTTAACATTGTACTAATTAACTCCCTTTATCAAGGCTTTAGTTCTAGAAACTTTGTTTTCATTATATATTTTATAAAATATTGTTTTCATTATATATTTTATAAAATCATAGTATGCATAAGCAAGTTCTAAGTTTCATTTTTTTCCTTCAGTAAAAGATTGCCACGATCACAGCGATTTAGTTCTGACAAGCTCCCAGTTCATTACATGGAACCGCAATGAATCAAGAAAGCATGTTTCAAATAGGAGTTTCATTCAAACAAAAGGGGTATTACAGACCATTAATTTGTATCGTACCCGTTGCGGAGCACGGGCATTGGACAAGTCTAGGACGTAAAGAAGAGCAGATTCTCATTCACTAAAACTAGAAGCTAGTAGGGATACAAATAGATACAACACTACAAGAAATGTAGGCTTCTATGACAAATATCTCATGACAAAAAATAAAAATGTCATTAGTCATTCTATTTTACGACATTTTGTTGAGTCAAGTTTAATTTAATGATGAATGTTACTTTTTGTCACAAAAGTGAGTCACAGATCATCATAAAAAATGTTGTAGACAATTTGTGATGAATTTTATTTTGTCATTGGATTATTTAGTCATCACAAATATTTTGAGTCCACGCTGGCAATGGAATCCATGAGCTTCATGCTGTAGTGCCCCCAGTGACTATACCGCTACGCTAGAAAGACCGTTGTTTAAGTTGGCAACTATTTTTTTTTTTACATATACTATACTATTGAGATTGTAGTAGCAGGGACTTATTCATGGATGAAATTTCGTTCCTGCACCAGAGGCTGCGCCGTGCTCCCTGCGCCATTAGCTGATCTCAAGCCGCCGATGGATACACCTCCCAACCGCCACCGTGTCCCGCATCAGGTGGCGAACGCCTACCCTTGGCATTAGCTAGAGGGCCCCGTCCTGCAACGCCGTGATTGCTCTGGCTGGCGGACGAGATCTGGCTGCGTCATACGCCATCTTTTGCGCAATCGTCGGTGAGGTCTGTTCCTCCTAGCTGCACAACGGTCCAGCCTACCCCGTCGCCAAGGTGGCGCCACACACAAGCGTTGGCCATCACTCTCTGCTTCGGCACGACACCCCTTTCACGAGTCGTTCAACGGGCCATCGACTACCATAAACCATAAACCCTATCCAGAAAGCAATTGTAAGTATAGGTCCTTTAGATTATACAATTGCATACACCATCAATACTTGTGGTTTGTGCAATTCAATCTACAAACATTGATATGTGCGACTTGTGAATTTTATGTTGATGTTTGTTTATAGGTTGACATGGAAGCCATTATGGCTGAACCTGTGAAAGGAGACTAAGAACCAAAGTCTCCATGTGAAGTTCTTTCTCAAGTCTCACCAAGATTCAAGTTTCTTCAAACTTCTGGCATTGTGACTGCAGTTCCAAAGAGAAGTGGCAAAGCCGGTGTTACTACACTTGTGCAGGAGCTAGAGCGGTAACTTGATGTCGAAAAGCTAGAGTCTACATCTCTCAAAGATTAGCTTGAAGCATAGGAGGTTGAACTGGTCCACTTGAAGGAACATGCTACTAGTTCAGAAGCACGAATTGAAATTTTGCAAAAAGTACAGGAGGAGCAAGCTATGCTTCTTCGTAGTCTGATCAACCTGGGTAAAGCTTAGCTTTCTTTTTTCATTGTTGGTTTATGTTGCAATGGTTGGTGCTTGGTTGATTTTATTTTGATGGAAGTTGCATTATGTTGATTGGTGGCCTTCCTGATCAACCTTTGTTATGTGCAGTTGTGGTGGCTTAGTTATTGTATTAGGCAGCTATACATGGATAGGCAACTGTGATAGATGGTGTTTTGGATTACATATTTGTGCTGCATCTGTCTTGAATTATTTGTGCTGAAATTCTATGTTATGTGCTGTTATTTGGATGAAATTTCATTGTCATATGTTCTGGGTGAAAGTTGCCTAGAGGAGAGGGGTGAATAGGCAACGATCTGAAAATCAACAATTAAAAACAAACTAATCAGAAAAACAGAGAGCGAACTAGTCAGGTCAGTCGGACTTGTCTCTTAGCGGACAAGTCCGGTCCTTGCGGATAAGTTCGCTAATCGCAGCGAAAAAATAGATTAAACACAAACGTAAAAGGAGACGCGAGACACAAGAATACCAAAGTTCAGCTCCACGTAGAAGCCTACGTCTCCGTTGAGAAGTCCACAAAGGACTGGGTTACACTCAACTCTAAACCTCTACAAGTGACCACAAAGATCAACTTGGTTTTTCACTAGATCGAAAGGGGGTGATACAAATCTTCCGGATCTCATCACAATAATCTTGATGGAATTCGGGCGACACCTAGCCGTCTAGGAGACGAATCTCCAAGAGTAATAAGCCCTGTAAGTCCTGCAATGAAAGATCAAGTGCTCAAAACAGATCAAAGAGATGAACGACTCACAATCTCCTCTTTTTTCAATTAAAACCCTAGGAGATTCAATAAAGAACGAGTGGAGGAGTAGAGGTGGATCTCAGAGGGTCTCAAAGCGTAATTTGAAAAGATGTGAAAGCTTTTGGTAAACCTAAGACGCGGGGGAAAGGGGGATTATATAGATCAATCAAAGATGACCTTCCAAAAATGCCTGAAGTGGACTAGTCTGTAGATCCGGACAAGTCCGAACATCAGGCTTAACATCTCTCTAGAGTCCGCAGAGGGCACGGACAAGTCCGCTAGTGGACTAGTCCGGTCGAGCGGACAAGTCTAGTTAGGCCACGGTATAACCGCTCTGGAGTTCGCCTGCCCAGCGGACAAGTCCGAAGAATAACAGGGTGCTTCAACTCTGGACTCCATAGGCCTTGATGGACAAGTCCGGGCTCAGACTAGTCCGTAGGAGCGGACTAGTTCGGCTCTGTCGGAGGGACAATTCTCTGGAGTCTTGCAAACATCCCTCGTCTCTCGAATCACGAATTCAAATTTGAAACTAGAATTCAAATAACCGATGTCAATAGAAATTCAAATTTGAATTGAATTTAAAAATTTTCAAGCAAGCATTAAAAGGGAAGTTGTAAAAACAAATTCTTGTTTAAAAGTGATCACAGGGTTCAGAAAGTATAAAAAGATTTTTGTAAAAAAAATTTAAAACCGAAAATGTAAGTCACAAATTATTTTAATTCCCCTAAAATCAGTCATGTGCCTTTCGAATTTTCTAGAATTAAATCGAATTTGAAGATGCTCCAAAAATAAAAGTTGTTCCCCATAAAAATTTCTTCAGCTCTACAAATTTTCAAATTCATCGGAACTCCGGAAGTTGAGTTTTATCTGCAAAAACAGAAGCTGGTGCTGGAATTTCAGAAAATCAGGAAATTGAAAATTCCGCGGGCCCTACCTGTCAGCTGCTCCTTTCTTCCTTCTGCAGCAGTGTGTGGACAGCGCGGCACCGCGCGCGGCGCGCATGCAAGGTGCCCACACTGCCGGGTCACCACGCGCCCCCCTGCCCAGCTATCCTCCTCCTCCTTCTACTCCCTCTCCCACCGGCCTCTCTCGAGCTCTCCTCTCTCTCGCCTGAACGTGGATGCGCAGCAGGCCTCAAGGGAACGCCATCGCCGAGCCTTCTCGACCCTCCTGCCTCTGTAAGAGCGTGCGCCACACCATACCTGAGCTACATCCCTGCTCTTTCTCTCCTTCCCTGCACCGAGTTCGCCGAATTTTCAAGTTTCCCCAAAACTCGAGCTTTCGGTGCAGCCGGCCGTCCTCCTCGAAATCCATCACCCTCCCAGGTTTGCTCTTCGATTCCATCCATTTTGCCACTTCTTACTCGAATCCGTGGCCGGATGTGCAGGAATTGAGGTCTTCTTCACCGGCGTTCATCGAAAACCAAACCCCTTGCCAGTGCCGACCCACTTTTGGCCATCTTCGTCGACGACAACCTCTTTGCCGCTCTTCTCTTCGGCTTGGTGAAGCTCCCAGGAAAAACAGCTTCGAGTTTCGTCAATCGTAGCCCTCGTACGACCTCTCCGAACTTGTTCCCGAGCCGCTCGCCATCGTCAACCCTTTTTTCGGTGAGGTTCGGCAGCAGCGACCTCTCGTTCAGTCTCCTCGGGCTGTGGTGGTCCTTTTAGGCCTTGTCCCGGGGCGCGCCGCCACCGGC
>BCLG01000687.1:0-14927 GCA_001602295.1 Zoysia matrella | reverse complement strand
GGACGCCTAGGTGCAGGGATCCGCTGTGGCCTGGGCGGATCCCGTGCGCCCAAGCCCCGTGGGCAGCTGTGTGGCCACATCTGAGCGGCTGCCATGTGGCCCTGTGGGCCCGAGCTTCTTTATCCATTTCAGAAATTCTTTTATTATTTGCGCAGAAATTTGATAAAATTTTTAAAATTCACAGCAAATTCATACTAGCTTGGAAAAATATGAAACCAACTTTTTTAGACTTTTAAATTCACAAAATATTAATTAAAATTAATAAACATCAGTAATTAATTGTTTTAATAATGATTAATTATGGAAATTGGTTAATGCATGTTTAATTCTTAATTAATTATGTGTGCACTTTAAATTATTAAAAAATTTCTTCATTGTCCCTTAGGGTATTAAAGTACATTATAAAAATGTTTTAGGCTAATTTCTTCAGTAATTATAAAAATAATTAATTTATCTCTGTTTTTTAGTTATTAATTCATAGTAATTAGAATATTTGCTGATAATTAACCAAATTTTGTCTAAATTTTATTTACTGAATCTTGACATATTAAAATTGGTTAGAGTCCAGAAACATTACTAAGTAATATTAAATTAGTTTGTCTAACCAAGTTAAGTGAATTGCTTTAGTAATTAACTAAATTATTTTTACTAAATTTGGTTATATTACTCAAGGTAGTTAATTAAACGATACTGATATTTTTACCTATTAGGTTTAGCCAAATTATTTAGTTTACTGTTTTAAAATGATTAACTACCAAAAATTTAGTGTCCACTCCCTCTAGTAATAGAAAAGGTTATAAAAAAATAATCAGTTAGGAATTTTTGTAATTACCAGCCCACTTAGTCACTCATATATTAACTCAACAAACAAAATTGTTTTGCTATTTGCATTTGTCATGGCATTGTATAGCATGCATATTCATACTGTCGTTGTTTCATTGTTTAGTGAACAACATACTCGAGAGTGACGTGGGTACTCCAGAAGGTGAAGCACCTGTGCGTAGTTTTGCTGAGGAGACTTCAACATCGCAAGGCAAGCATCATACATACTTATCCTTATTTTATATAAATTATGAAATGAATTAGTGTATTATTATTGCATTTGTCAGGCAATAGGATAAGTGTGGTTATGTTAGATCTGATTATTACCCACTCCTTGGAGTCTTAGGTTTATAGATTGGGTTGGTAGTTCTTAGATATGGTGAGTCTTGCTTAGCCATGCTTAGACCGGTAGAAATTGAATCGGTGGAAGGTCACCATCTTTTCGCAGGTATAGGATCTTTATTTAACTTGTTACTTGTATAGTTGGTCTAAACTTGAGGATGATGAATTGGAGACCAGGCAGAGAAGTATAGGCTGGCAGTAGGAATGGAGTCCTGTGTGTGGTAGCTCTGTCTGTGTCAGTTAAAGACCGGTCGTTGTTAATTGTTTGCCTAAGCACTTTCGTTCATACCACATGTCGAATATAATGGTAAGACAAGCTGAATATCTCATTTGCATACCAACGTTTGGCCCATGACGGTATGTCTTGACTAGCACGCATGAATGACCGCTGGGCTCCCACGAGACACGGGATCGGTTCTTCCTGACATGTCGATTGTCCAACCGTTCAAGCATGGATGAGAGAAAGGTTGACGTGAGTACCCTCTTATGCGACGTCGCGAGTTGCATAAGCCGGATGGTCCTCAAGTCGTGTGGGTACAGTTGAACTCCCCTGCAGGGTGTATAATCGGTTCGAATCATTGCAGTCTCGGTTATAACTAAGCTTGTTGTCCATTGATTTCATCGTAGTTAACAACTTCACTTCTTTAATCACTGATAGTAAAGTTGTAGGATATATTGGAGATGTATTGTTGACACATCTCTTATTACGATCTTGCATAATTATTTAATTGCTTGGGTTTAAGTAATTAGTTGCCCTTGAGTCTTTACTTTAGGCTTATGCTTATAATTTATTAATATCTACTGCTTTTCCGCCATTAAGCCTTTTGCATTATTATCCTTGCTAATGCCTCATTCATGATCTTTGGAGTAAAGATGTACATCCTACGAGTAAGTCTTGCTGAGTACCTTCATACTCATGTTTGCATTGTTGAAGTTTTGCAGGTGAGGATGATATGGTTTTTGGCTATTTCTTCTCTGTTGATGGTGGTGAAGGGAATTAGTTGTCCTTGTTCATCCTTTGCGTGATGGTGGTGTTCGTGGGTTGAGCACACTGTCTTTTGGTTTGTTTTAAAAATGTTTTCCACTGCGTAGAACTCATCGTCGTGTTTCGGATCTAAATAAAAACTTAGTACCTTATTTAATTATCTTCTAGGAAGTTTGAGAGCTAAAACTTTAACCCTGCCGCTCTCATTCTTGTTACAGTTATAAACTTTTACTTAAGGTTTGTAATAATTTATATATATGTATATGAGATCTCTATGTGATGTGTGCAACGTTGAATACCGATATGCTATTGTCTTGGGCAGTGTTTGAGAAGCATATCGGGGGACTACCAGGGTTGATTTCTTGTTAGTTGAATGGAGCTTGAGTTCGGTTTGAATATCAAGCTAATTCGATTAATTAGAACTCAACTTGAACGGTTCCTCACAAGTCCGGATCTAGGCCGGACATATCCGGTGCTGGACAATTTCAGACAACCAGATGAGTCCGGAGTGACTGTGTGCTCCCTCTCTGGAGTCCGGTCAATGGGTGGACAAGTCTGGAGAACCGAACAAGTTCGAGCCAGTGACTCAACAAAAATAATTTGGATTTGAAAATAAAAGGGAAAAGTTTGAGCACTTAACCATTTTTAAGATAGAAAATGCTGAACCCCTCTTGATAGTACGGTGGTCCTATGACTCAAAAAGATATAAATTCTAAAACCACCAAAGCCAAGGAGCCAACAATTTTCTTTCTTTTTGGGGTTCAATAATTATTCATAGACTTTAGACCCTGCACGTATACTCACAAAGAGCCATCAAATGCTTTATTATTTATCATAATTTATCTCAAAAATCACAAGGGATCCTAGATGCACTTTCACTGGGCTATTTGTAGCCTGGATCAGATTTGCGCAAGAATGGACTGGCCCATTAAAAACATCACTAAAATGGACTACGAGCAGTTACTAAATGGGCCTACTAAAAGCCGGGCCTAGAAAGAAATCAGGCCAATCAAAAACATCATTAAAATGGGTCAGGCCCAAATCGCACGACTAATGGGCCAATCGAAAATAGGACCGCCACATTGGTTACACGTCATTTCCACGTCACTCGATCATAAATTTTTATGACATTTTCAATCCTATGTGGCACTTCCCATGCAAAACGTTGTGATGTTTACTAAGTACAACAGTGACAAAATTTAACATCATAATTTTGTGATGGTTAGGAGAGACAGCATAGATTTAGTGACAAAATATTGGTTTCTGTCATAGAACAGGGATAGAGACGTGTGATAGGTCACAAACTGATTTTCATCACATCAATGTTATAGATCTGGTTTTTGATGATTTTTTTCATATTTAATGACAACTTTGCATCGTCAGGGAAGGCTACATTTCCTGTAGTGGGTCAAGCCTCTAGTTCATTTGTATGATCCTAACAATATAAGGAGAAGGGGGGAATTATTCCAGTTTAAAGAGTTTTTGGCTGACCCTTATACCTAGAAGCAAGGGATGGAACTTCCCTCCGTACTCCAAATAGAGCTTTTGAGGTAACAGGAGGACTGCATCAGCAAGTTTTGAACCTCTTTACTTCAAAGACATAAACTAGTTTTCAAAAGTGGAAAGGATTTTAAAATTTTAGTTCATTTTCTTAAACTAAATAGGTTTAGAGGGTTACACCCCTAGTTTGCTAGATATGGAGACTTCAAAAATGCGAAGAGCCTGCAAGCAAAATGATGGATGAGTTTATCCACTGTAGTGTCTTGTTCATCCATGTTTTTTTGTTTGGTTGGAGAAAAGAGGACGAGAGAGACAATAATCATTATTTAGTTATACATCTTAATTATCATTTAATGATACACCAATTAATATGTGTTAAAATAAATCAATAAAATCTTATCATAATGCTAATAATTTTCAAATTATTTCACAAATTAACCACTAATTATTATATTAAGACTCATATATACTAAGTATATAGTAATATAAACTTAATTATGAAAACAATGTACTAAATATCACCGACCTTTTACGAATGAGCTGAATTAGTAAATGTAGATGAACTCGTCCCACCAATTTTGAGAGATGGATTTAGCCAGCATATTGAGAGAATATTTCTTAAAAGATATCCATGTCGCATGGAACCAAAAACAAGAAAAACAGAGATACCCGCTGTCCCATCCCTCTTCGTCCCTCCAACCAAACACATAAACGACCATGGAGGGAGTAGTCGAGCGCGTGCGGAAGAAGTCTACTTCGACCAGAGAAGAATGTGGAACTAGCTAGCAAGACTTTATTCTTGATGGTCTTGAAGGCCGTGAAGCAATACTAGCTTTGCGCAATTACAAAGAAACTAAGAGAAAGCTTGCTGAGTGTAAAGAAAAATTAAGAACTGAAGACTTTTCACAGATGCCATGCCACCCGGTGAAGTAGATACTAAATAACTAACCCTTCGTTTTTTTGAGAGGTAGTGTTCGACGGTTTCAAGCGAAGTTCAGAAATGAAAGTGGCTATAAATTAGCCACTAGGGCAATCCAACGCGTGAAACAGCATATATATAGAAGAGTGAGCTTTCTCATTAGCCAAGCTAGCCAGCTGGTGCTCCTTCCGTGGTCCCAAAGTACTAGCCCAAGATAGAAATGGAGGTGCACGTAGTCGCCTCCTCGTTGCTTGCCGACTCCACCGCGATCCTCAAACTGTTACTGCTCGCCGCCATAACACTTGTATACCTCGTCAAAACTACGATGCCGCGCTGGCGTACAACGCGCATCCCGCAGCTCCCTCCCGGGCTCACGCCGTGGCCCGTCGTTGGCAACCTGCCGGAGATGCTGCTCAGAAAGCCGGCGTTCCGGTGGATCCACTTGATGATGAACACGATAGGCACGGACACCGCTTGCGTCTAGCTCGGCGGCGTCCATGTCATCTCCGTCACCTGCCCCAAGATTGCGCAGGAGGTGCTCAAGAAGCAGGACGCCAACTTTGTGTCCCGCCCGCTCACTTTCACCTCCAAGACCTTCAGCCGGGGCTACAAGAACACCGTTATGTCGCCCTACGGTGAGCCGTGGAAGAAAATGCGCCCTGTCCTCTCGTCCGAGATCATCTGCCCCTCCCGGCATAAGTGGCTCCAAGACAAGCGTGCCAACGAGGCAGACAACCTCTCCCGCTACGTCTACAACCTCACCAGCGCCAGGTCAGGGGCCACCGCCATCGACGTCAGGCACGTTGCTCGCTACTACTGCGGCAATGTGATTCGCCGCCTCGTTTTCAATAAGCGCTACTTCGGTGAGCCGCAGCCCAACGGCAGTCCTGGGACGCTGGAGATGCAGCACGTGGACGCAGCCCTGTTCACCTGCCTAGGCTTCATCTACGCCTTCTGCGTCTCTGATTATCTCCCGTGGCTTGCGGGCTTGACCTCGATGGCCATGAGAAGATCGTCAAAGCGGCCAACGTCACGGTGAACAGGCTGCACGACATGGTCATTGACGAGAGGTGGAGGCAGTGGAAGCGCGGCGAGAAGCAGGAGGTCGACGACTTCCTCTACGTGCTCATCTCTCTCAAACACGCGCAGGGCAACCCAGTACTGACCATCGACGAGGTCAAAGCACAATCACTGGTGAGTACGAGATAGCAACTAATAAGACTTGGAATGTTAATTCAGCTTGCCTGCGAAATGTTTGTCACATACGTGGACGCTCTGCAGGACATCCCGCGTCGTTGGCCAGGAGCGGCTGGTGCAGGAGAGTCGGACACCCCGCGGCTCAACTACCTTAAGGCCTGCATCCGGGAGGCCTTCCGCCTGCACCCGGTGGCACCCTTCAATCTCCCGCACGTTGCTCTCACCGACACCACCTGTAACATCCCACCACTTTTGAAGGATCAAGAAATCAAGTGCTAGTTTTTAATTCAAAGGTTATGGTTAAAACAAACTCAAAAAGAGATAAGGGTCAAGCAAAAAATTTTAAGTTTAATTCCAATTCCAATTTAAAAGTGAAAGTTCAAACTTTTCAAAATAAAATTTTTGGAATATAATAAAAAAATATCCTACTTGAAAGTGATTAAAATACCTGGAATTATACAAGACTTTCAAAGCTCAGGAGATATTTCTTTCACACACCAGAATTTAGTTAATTGATCTGCTTTCAGCAGATTTTCTAAGTCTCTTTATCAATTAAAATTTTTCAAAATTCTATATCTTTCACGTTCCTTTGCAACATACTATGCATGAGATTTATATTGTATATTGTATATCCCATATTAAGGAACCATTCTACCAAGTTTCAACTCATTTAGAGTTTGTTTGCTCTTTTTTTTTCTATCTCCAAAATGCGTAAGTGTTAAGCTCGGCTGGACCTATTGACCTGCGGGACCCATCTGTCATCCCCTTCTCCCACCTCCTTCCTCCATCAGCCACGACGCCTGCTCCTCTGTATATTCTTTTCCACACGAGCAAACTACCCCTTTCTCTCCTCTCTCCCTCTCTCTTGCTGCATAGCAGCAGCAGCTTTGCGGCCCCTGCTCCGCCACGTCCAGACCAAGGCTGAGCCTGCCCTGCTCTCTGTCCCTCTCTTGTTCTCTCTTGTTCCAGAGGCAGTCACCATTTTCGCCCTCGGCTCGAGCTCCCGCGCCTGAGCCACCTTCGGCCAAATTCTTCACAAGAAAGAGCGTGCAGACGTGCTCTAGCCTCCCACGACCCCAACCCCAACACTTCACCTCCGAGCTGTGTCAATTTCGAAGTTTCCACAAATTTCGGATTTCGGAGCAGCCTCCGTGTTCTGGTGAAATCCAGCGCCGCTCAGGTCAGCATCTTCCAATTACTCTCGGCTCCATCTTCCTTAGCATATGGCGCATCTCCTGGACTCAAGAATCGAACAAAATCGTGCTCTGTTCGGAGGGATTTGGAGCTTCTTCGTCACTATTGCCGGAACTGCCCCACCTCCCGTCGCCGGCCAACCTCCGGCCATCTCTAAACGCCCGGGACACGTCTACGGGTGCACAAGGTGATCCTCCTGTGACCCGCTGCCGCCGACGGTGGCCGCATGAGACGCCGATCCAGCGACAAAAGGACACATCTGCTGTCCAGTTGCTGGCACGAATCCGGAGAGGATCGGAGAGATGGCTTTGGAAAGCCAGCAACGCAGCGAGATCGGTGTGGCTGCCATCAACGACCTTGGCTGGAGTCAAGCTGGGGGTAATACGGCTGACAGAGATATGAGCAACAATGTCAGCGTAAACGCAGCCATTATTGGTGCCTGATTGTCCTGCTCGTGTGAGGAATACAAGTGGACAGAGCACATATATATACAGGCAGCTAGGTATTGGCTGCCGCTAGTGTGCGATTTAGACGGTAAATTGATCCTACTCGGCACGTACGCCATCGACGCTAATGCATGTCAATCTCATCGTCAGTGCTTTTCGTCCACTTGAACAAGATCGAGATATTGCACTCCACGATAACAGAGACGGTGGCGGAAGTGGTGCTGCATCTTGGCTGTCAAGAACACAATTAAGACTTTGTGGCCAGATTACTGGACCCGGCTTTCAATGCATGCTCCAGTTAAGTCCCTGTCCATACCTCGCTTGCAGGGAAGAGGAAAGGGCTTGGTGAAAAGAGAAAACACGAAGAAACGCAGTTGCAGGTGGCATCAAAGACTGGACCGGGTGAATTCACGGGTCGGAAATTGGCCGTTGGTGCTGGTGGTGGGGGGCGCTTTGACGAGTTTCTTATCAAAGATTTGTTCCTTTTTCTCGGCATGGACCATATATACTGGCCTGAAGAAAAACTGTAGTTGCATTGCTTAGTGTGGATTGACTGACCAGTGACATCCATAAATACAATGTTTGTGCAGCACACACGTCAACATGACGACTATTGGCAACAGCACCACAGGTGTCCCGGACATAGGTTCCGTCTCAAGGTACACCATATATGAACACTCTTCTTTCTTAATTCGTGTTTATTATGAGTATAAACACAACATATTGTGTCGTTCCAATTAGTATTACTCATGTCGATGATTCACTTTACGATATTTGGAATTAAAATATACAGTAAAATACCTAATTAAATTTCTAATAGGAAGAAGGCCGCTTTAGGTGATCTCAGGTACATTGCGCCAACTGCACAAGCTAGCTACGAGTGTTACGCATCAACCAGAGCAACAACCATCGATCATGCAGAATCACTATGTTCAACCAAAACGACAGCACCCTCTGAAACACTCTGGATTGCGGTAACCAACAATGAAAGTGCATGCTCCGTAGCACTTGGAGTGACCACAGCGGCATGACAGCCTTTTGGAGTGGTTCGCCTTCACTCTGAAACTCGACGGCTCCGCCTTGTTCGTCAGCTGCAGCACGCATGATATCTGCTTGTTAGACTTGCTAGCATGTTTAGCGGGTTCATTCGTTTTTAAAAAAATGGACTAATTTTGCAAATTTTAAAAAAGTAAGTCGTTTTCAGAATTAGACTTCAAAATAGGATCTCTTTTGCAATTGCACTTTAAGTAATTTATGTTTTTTAGTCACTTTCGGTAATTGTTACTGAAATTATATTCAGTAATTTTAGGTGGGCACAGAATAATTCTAACACCTGATATGTAGAATAGCATTTATGGCTATAGCATCCACAAGATAGACGCTGCTGACACCATTCACTCGGGCTCCCATGATGATAGCGTTGCTAGGTACCTCCCTGAGCCCGCGCTGCTGAGGTTAGAGTCACCAGGTAAAGCTCGGCCCTGTACGTTCTTCTCCGCCCTGGACACAAAAATTTTCGCGTTTATGAACCAGCGCTGTGCCCTGGTCTACAACACTGAGACGGCAGCGATGGCGATCGGCCCTCACGCCCCTGATAGAATGCAATCAGGTGCGGCTTCGGCATCACTGTTGTCTCTGGCGAGAAGCTCTACATATTGTGGTATCGCGTTTTGGAGAAGCAGCGCTCCTTCGAGGAGATGTCGTGGGCGCCTGCAACTGAGGAGGGGTCCTTGTCCTGGTCCTGGAAGACTCTACCGCCACCACCACCAACATTCACATCTCGTCAGAGTGTTGCCTCCTACGCTCTGCACCCGGACGGATGCACCATCTTCATGACCACCTCTTCTTTTCGGGAATTCGGAGTGGAGGTGGCATGGGGAATGGGCTTTGCCGTTCGAAGGCCGAGGTTACTTTGACAGCAAGCTTGAAGCATGGGTTGGGCTTCACAGTGATGGCTACATTTGCTCCTGCCAAGTTGCCCCTGGCAGCAGCAGCAGCGGCAGCACAGCTGAAAGAGTGAAGCTGGGTTGGCAGACAACGAAGGAGCAGTTGTTCATCAAGGATTGGAACACACACATCCATGCTTCTGTCACCTACCTGGGTAGAAGCAAATTTTGCCTCGTCGAGAGCGTGGCACGAGAAGGCGAGGGATTTGACGCGGAAAGGTCCTTGGGTGAGCACCATGGTTGTGTGCTCCATGTCACCATATTTGGCCTCAGTTTCAATTACAAGGGAGAACTACAAACAGCAAAACACAATTCCACACGTTCCTATCTAGTGTCAAGGTGTAGCAATCGTTTTTCTCCTGTAGCATTATGGATTTAGAAGCTGTTTGCTGAAGCACGTCATGCCTCCTTGGTAGCATTCTCTGATCATTATCGGTGCTTGGATCATTTGGAATCACAGAATTAAATCATTGTGGTTTTGATCATGCACTTCCTACTAGCTTTTTTTGTCTTTGGTCGCTTGATATTTTAATTTATCCCTTTGTACGAGTGTCATTTGGTGTGAGTTGTAACTGGGGTCTTTCCCCTTTTCTTCTTCTTAATGCTATTAATATTTAATATAATAAAGTGCAGATCTCCTGCATTTTTGAGGGAAAAAGCATTTTTTTATGTGACTCAATAAACGAGCATTTGTATTACAAAGGAAGATGCCTATATTGCTATGCTTCAACAGCTAAGCTATGTTCTGTTGCTTAATCTTGCTCTTTGTGAAGTCATGCTAAGTTTTGCCATTGTAATTAAAATCTAATCTTGCAGTTTATTATGCCAACACTTAGACAAACTAGTAATTTGGAATCAACTCAGTAAATATTAACTGAGGTGGCACGGTCCTGGGGTCGTGCCGATTCGCGCGCGCATGTCCCGTCCAATTGGCGCCTGACAGTCATTAACTGGCGTGTCAGGTGAGTTCACGTCATGTCCTCCACGACGGAGGTGGCGAGGCAGCGCCCGGTCCCACCTGTCAGCGGGCAGGGTGCTAGAGCTGTGGGTGCACGTCGTCGTGCACACCCATGATGGTGCAACTACCGCACCGTCACGTCGTGCGTCGCGGATCGAGGGAGCATGAAACGTTCGCCTTCCCCGGTCTTCTTTAAATAGGGACGGCGTGGGGGATTTTGAAATCCACCCGGTCAGTTGCTTTCTCTGCTTCCCAACGCTTCGTCTTCTTTTCACTTTCGCGCACAAACTCACCATTTGCATCCTTGTCGCCGCCACGCTCGCGCTTGCCGCCACGTGCTTGCACTCGCCTCCATTTCCTTCTTCGCCGCCGTCGCCGTCGTCGTCGTCTTCGTCTTCGCCTTTTTCATCACCGTCGCCATGGCCGCCACTTGGAGGAAGTCGATCGTCACCGAGGCAGTGCTCCAGTCGTACTGTGACGCGGGCCTTCTTCCGGCGAAGGACGTCGCCCGGTCGTAGGCTGCGGAGGGCCAAGCGGCGCCGGCGCCGGCGCAGGGGCAAGTCATTAGCTTTCTCGCGTTCCAAGAGCGTGGGCTGGCACTGCCGAGCTGTGTTTTCTTCCGCAACCTCCTCCCTTACTACGGCGTCTACCTCCATCATCTCAACTCTAACGGGATCCTACAGATCGCCACCTTCATCACGCTCTGCGAGGCATACCTGAGGATCTAATGCTGCAACCATCTCATCGTGCCCACAGAAAATGTGACCTTGCATAAGGAGATATCTAGCACAATCTAATGCAGTTGTCAAACAAATTTTGTATCTCATTTTTGATTCTTTGCGATAATTTCATATCTTAGTTGTCACACTTGACCTTTGATTCTTAAAATCCTCATATGCTTTTCTTGCATATGTATAAAGACTGCCGACACCACCAACATGTCCAAAAGTGCTTTGAATGCATTTTTCCAAGTGTGAAATCCTACTTTTGTTAAGGCATCATGACCAAAATGGCCATCGGATGGTTGCTGCTTCAAAAGAAAGCCGTAAAAGCAATAAGTAGCATCCTTAGGTCCCCTTTAGCAGAGCTCCCAGCTTCTGATTCTCAGGCACAATCAGGGGAGCTCTGCCAAACGCTGTTTTTCAGGAGAAGTGATTCTTGTCTGATTCTGTGAAGTGATTCTCTGAAATGAACTAAGGATTAGAAACAAAAAAATGTAGCTTCTCCTGATTCTGTGAAGTGATTCACTATCCTGATTTTACGAGTTTATCTTAGAGAATCAAAGAGAATCACTTTTAGCCACAGAATCACTCACAGGAGAATCAAGAGTGAATCCAAAGAATCAGCAGCTGGGAGCTCTGCCAAAGAGACGATCCATCGACATCAGAATCTTATCGGGTGTCACTTGGTGAAACGAGGACCAACATTACAACTCAAGCACGATAAAATATATTAAAAACTACTGATTAAGTTTACAAAACACTGTCTTCAAAACTTGCAAAAGCGTCAAACTTACTTATAATACTAGGTTCTCCTAGAGACTACGCATAAGGATGCACCGAGCCCATACGATGCACCCCCTAGCAGCACACAAATCAACTCAGCGCGGCGAGCAGGACTTCCAATGGATGGATGCACTCTAAGGTGCCTTACCATCACATTGGAACTAGGAAAGAAAGAGATGCCACCTGCAATCAAAAACAACATAGAACAAAACCTTGAGCATCTAATGCTCAACAAAACTTATCCATCAAAGTGGCTAACTACAGCCAACTACTAAAAATGAGAAGGCTGGCTCACAGGGGATGGCTATTTGCAAAATCTAATGCTAATACTAGATCCTTACTTTCAGTTTTAGCAGTAAATTAAGTTTCGAGAAATATAAATTTAATTTGCCCTATAAACTACCACAATCTTGGTGACCAAGAAGTTTCTGATAGATATAGCAAATAAATCATATTAATTTTCTCAATTCACTTCTCACTACGAGGTGGCACAGTGAGGCAGATGGTACTCGTTATTGTGAGGGGCAGTGGTTATAATCGATTTACGTCCTGTAGGAGAAACCTGATTATACGACACATACGCACTTCCACAAAGTCGTACATGACAACCTTTGACATCAATGTCTTAGGACCGGTCCGATGTTCACTCCTCCCGAGCAGTGGTCCTCTATGCGATAACCACTCTAGGGTTTATCTATGGTTAGATCCAGAGCTCTCCCACTCTTTTTTTCCAACATCCCTGAAGGGGTTTAGTTATGTCCAGTGACTACACCATTATGCTGCATCGGTTTTCTGAGTCCCATATATCCAGTATGTAATTAGTACTGTTCAAACTGCCCAGCAGGGCCGACAATAAACGGTTCTTAATCAACACAGACAGGGATATCACACAATGGCCATGAGTCCACATAGAAAATATGCCATGTTACAACCTACTTCCTCTGCCCGATCTCCAATTCATCATTTCATGTGATAAAAATAAATCAACTTTACCATTTCATGTGATACTTCCAAACTAGAGGTAATAACTTGTAGCTCACGAGTGAAGTTCCCGTTCACTCGACTTCTACCGTTGATTAAATACTTAACCTAGGTATGGTACCTATCATGCAGTCTAGAATTTCAATCAACTCTTAAAACTTAATACACAGTATATTAACCATATATAGTGATAAAATATAAAACGATTGAAATAGGGTTAATGCACCGGGGCTTGCCTTATCCTTGCTCAAAGTTAGAAACCTCGGCAAACAGAACATCGTTGATCTCCTCAGACGCTTTAGTTCGTATACATGAAATGATATGCAAGGCAATGAATTATGATGGTCTTTAACTGTAAACTAAATTACATGTGATGATAGTTTATTATTTTCAAAAGATAACTAGTAAATATGGTTATAAAATTTCTTTAACAGGGTTTTCAAAGATATAAAGCAAAATTTAATTTGTTCATAAAATCAGAGAGATAATAAAAAAAATTTAGACCAATTGTCGGGATTTATTGAAATAAAATGGATTTATAAGGAATTAAATGCCATTTAAACATAATAAATCATTTATAAAATGATTTTTGATGAAAATAAATATAAAACTTTTCTGAAAAATAAATTTTAACAAAATAAACATAAAAGTGAATTTTAAAATATTTTATCATGCCAATAAAAGATGATAATGATTTAATGCTTTAATATATGATCTGAATTAATTAATTTAATTTCGTGTAGAAAATGTAAAATAGTTAGCTTCACAATGTTCTTCTTGATGAGAAGATTCTAGCAAAATTTATTTCACAATTTTACGAGTTAGAATGAATTTTCTATAATTTTACAAGTTTAAACCACTTGCCGGACAATTAAATAAATGATTTCGCAAAAAATACAATTTCCAGCCTGGTGGGCCCAGACACATGGTGGGCAACAGAGTTCCCCAAGGATCCGGCTGTAGCCACAAACGATTCCGGCCGCGCTCAGAGCTCCGGCCATGGCCAGCAATGGCACGGCAGCCTCGGGTTTCCGGCGCCCAACGACACAAAAACCTGCATATAAATGACACCCACGACACAAACAGTCCAGCGGTGGCGATGACGAGGTGAACTCCTCCCCGGGAAAGTGTCGCCGGCGACAGGCGGCGGAAAGCGACGTTCGGCGACGGCTAGCGAACGGCTCGATCGACAACAACCAAAACGGTATGTCCCTAGAATTTCAACGCGAAGAGGAGAAGACCGGCGCGGGGGCTTTCGTCGCTGGAGAGGGCCGGAAGGGATCGTCCACGGCGAGGTTGCCGGGTCCCGATGAACGGCGTTGTTCAGAGCTCGATTCCCTGCACAAAAGGGCACGAAATTGATCGATTGTTATCCCAGGAGATGCGGTAGGAAGAAAGCAGCATAGAATCAGAAGGAATCGAAGGGAGATAGCCTGCAGCTCGAGGATTTGGCCAGCGACTGCGGCAGTCCCGGGAGGCCGGCTGTTTTGGGGAAGACTTGAAATTGGAACAGTTCGGGGAGGAGGGTGGGGGTGAGGTGGGGAAAGGCGTGAGCCCGTCTGGGCGCACCTTCTCTGTGAAGTAATTGGCCGGAGGCTGCTCGGTGGTGGGGTTCCACAGCGGGGTTGTCTGGCGGTGGCGACTGGCGAGAGCTCGCTAGAGAGAGAGAGGGTGGGAGGGGGAAATGAGGGAGGGGGAGAGAGCCCGTTATTACTCTTCCTCGGACGCGGCAGTGAGTAGTGTGTGGTGGGTTTTTTTTAAATAATACTATTTTAATTTTTATTAACAGAAATAATACTCGAAGCAATAAAATTAAAAAATATTATATACGCAAACGTTGGATATTCGATATAAATAAAATCGAACGCTGGATATTTGAATTCAGAGAAATCGAATGTTGAATACTCGAGTAGAGAGAAGTCTATCGTTCGAGTACGCGGTCACGTCACGGACACAGAGAAATCGAACACCCATCGTTTGAGTTGCGCAGAGAAACCGAACGCCCATTGTTCGAGCTCTCTGAAGTCGCACGCCCGTTGTTCAATTTCTAGCCACTCGCACAACCGCCGCTCGACTTTTATCCTTTTCTCCGCACGCCCGGCTCTCTCTCACTCTCTCGCTCACTCTCCGTC
>BCLG01000686.1:144586-166177 GCA_001602295.1 Zoysia matrella | reverse complement strand
CTACTATGTTTTTAAAACCACAGTACTGTCGAATTTGTATTCTATTTGGAATTTTAGATGTTTGGCAGATTTTGAATAATATTTACTGCTTTGTCGCAGGCTGGTTTTTGGGATCACATTTCCCTTATATATATCTTCCTGATAATATCTTTGGCAGAGCACAGCTTACTTCAGGAGTGTTTTTCGTTGAGCACTGCTCCGATATATGTATAGCAAGCTGGCTTATACTCCCTCCGTTTTTAAATTGATATCACAGTTAATTTCTAACATCAATTTTGATCATTTGTCTGATTTAAAAAATTTGTTAAAATGTGTAAAAGTTATGATTCAAATAACTCTAACAGTGCATGAAATTATAACAAAATATATAATATATATTTCTCAAAAAAATTTGAATAAGATAATCGTCAAGATTGATATTAAAAATCAATAACAACATCAATTTAAAAACACAAGTAGTAGTTGCGTTTCATTTTCCTAACATCCATATCTTTGGCAGAATATAACCGACTTCGGGAACATTATTCGTGATCCCCGTAGCATGATTGCGAAGGGTACGACGTGGTTCTGAACTGTGATTCGCCGGGCCCCGTAGCATGATTAATTGCTCGATAAGGACCCAAACAAAAGCAGTGGCCTCCATCCATCCGTGCATCTAGAACGCGCGATCATGTGATGCACGTTTTTAAATTTTTCTAGGCTGAAACGATCGAATTGGTCTGCAGAGTTCACACACCCGGGCCTGTCAACTGTCCAGAGTATGGTTTTCATTTCCTCGGCTGATGTAGGACCCCCTTCTAAGCAAGGAGAGTCTTTGTGCTTTTTTTATCAATCTTTGAATCGGTAGTTGGTACGCACATAAAAAACAAAGTGATATTATTACACATATATGTTCAACGTACAACAAGACTTTGGATTAGTCTAACAAACATAGCTTATATTACATTCATTAAGTCGGCGCATCGATTCTTATTCAAGCATCACACCTACTCGATAACTACTAGCACATCACAGGCAACACTCGAGTGAAGTGCGAGACTTTTAATTTTCGTAGTCGACATCATCCTCATCGTCTTCATCTTCTGAACAACAACAGCGAGAGATGAGGTGAGTACAAACGTACTCAGCAAGCCCTAACGATAAGGAGAGTAAGGTTCACAAAGAGCGAAGCAAAGAGAGGCTTGAAGTTTAAGTTTTTCGAAAAGCTAGTTTTTATGTTGGGGCTTCCTAAAGAAAAAGTCTTTAAACAAGATGAAAAACAATTTTTATTATCTTTTAGTATAGTGGACCTGAGGAAAGCTCTCATCCCTTTCATCAGTTCTCAAGTTTTTAGTCGGGCACTGCCACGCATTCATACAGGCCCTCGGCACACAGTCAACGCTTTTCAAAAAACGAGCATATGCACCACTCACTCGTCAAAGATAGTATAAAAAACTAATCGTAGGGTACCCGAACAAATAGCATACCAACACGGTGACAACGGTCTATCCGAAAGAATTTTATACTTTGCAGAGGTTATACACTATACTCACAAGTTATGCTACTCCTGATCAACAGAGTTACATAACGCTTACCCCACTACTACATAGGCTTCCACAGATTTCACTCAAGATGTACATAGAGGCTATCTGTCGGGGTATCACCCTCCCGATGACGCGATGGTACATTCTCAGAACTAGATCGTGAAGATTTACCACAATCACATTTTTTCTTGGTCTTCTACTACGTCGGGTATTACCAAACCAGAGGCTATATCCATGGGCTTATAGTCCCATGACGTGGGCAATTACATAGTCGAGAGCCAGGCAGCGAGTTATCTCACGCCCTTCTCCTGTCTCCTTGTGTCCTACTGACCTCCTAATGGCTCGATGTGTAATACTTACGTAGCGGAGATAAGTCTTGTCCAATATATACAGGTTCTGTGGTTGCACAAAATTGCTAAGCCGAGCGCTAACGAACCGGTCTTTATATGGCAGAGATAGCGGACTCGTCCACGGCAGGTGGACCGCACCGAAGACTATACACCTATCATCATCATCTCTGGTGAGCCCCACCCCACGACCAGAATCACTCATCTTTAGCTAGCACCAGTTGCACTAATCCCATCCCGTTTTATTTACACATGCCACCAAACATAGTTTAACGCATTTTGTAATTAAATGGTGTATGGTGTAAGCAGTGCAAGACACTGCAATTGGGGTCCTAAGCATTTTACTAAACAAGGCAACTCTTCATTCTTTAAAAGTATTTAAAGACGAAAAACCTATAGTTAACAAAGGTGCGTCGCCAACGGCTAACAAGGTGATAAATTATATTAACTACAATAAGTAACTGATATTAATATAAGTACCTAGAATCAAGTAGGTATTAAACTACACAACGTTTTAACACAATTTGTAAAATAAGCAAGCATTAGGCGCTATAGGTGCAGCAGTAAAACATGGATTCAATGTGGTTCAAACGGGTGTTAGGACTTGCCTTCTGCGGCGTCCTCAAGCTCTTTCTCGTACTTGGGCTCCTCGGGCTCTCCTTCTTCAGACTCTTTTTCGGCTACAAACAACAAACAACTATAAGCCTACCAAAAGAAAAGCTACAAAATCTATAAATAAAGCAAAAACCGAACAAAAATATGGAGTTTGGATGGTCCGGAATGGTGGCTCGTGATAAGGATTCCAACGGTATATTGGTTGTGATGATCGGAGCTAGGATGTGGCGGTAGAGTTACCGACAAGGCGGCTGTGATAGTGCTGTAGAAAGTTGCGTCGACACATGGTTCGGCATGTGTCCATAGCCTCTGGACACACGGGTGTCCAGAATCAGAGATTTCTCCGTGGACACAGAGAACTGTGACGTGTCCGTGGACACGTGAAATCATGGCCGTGTCTGTGGATACGTGGATCATGGCCGTGTCCGTGGACATGTGGACTGTGACCGTGTCCGTGGACACATAGACTCGTGAAAGTCATGTCGTGTCCGTGGATACGTGGACATGTGGACACGGGTTTGTAGCCGGTCCGTGTCCGCGACCGCGGATACGGTATCATAGCTGTGTCCAAAGTGGACACGCGGACACATGCGTGAGTATGCGGCGACTCGCCATGTCACGCGGCTCTTCGGTCGGGGGCCTGGACGCGCACTGGGCGTTCCAAACACGCTCTGGAGCGTCCCGGACGCGCTCTGTGCACGCTCCGGCGTTTTGCACACCTTCCAAGCGCACACTGCCGTCCTGACACGTTCCAAGCGCGCTGGCGTGCCCAACCCCAAGGGTGTGTGAGGTATGGCCAAGGGTTGCGGGTGCGTGTGTGCAGGTGGGAAGGTGGTGGCGCGACGCGCGCTGTGGCCGACGGCGAGCCTGGCGCAGTGACCGTGCTCGAGGTCTCGCTCGGGCCAATGGTCGTGCCCCGAGGGTTGGCACCGTGGCCCAGCGGCGGCCGAAGGGGACGCACGTCGAGTAGCCAAGGGGGGCGCTCGACTGCTACCTCCTAAGCTCGATGAGCTTCCTAGCAGGCTAGGGGTGCTCTAGGGTGGCGGCCAGTGAGTAATGGCCTCCCGATTTGGGCTGGCACCGGTGGGGTGCGGCAGCCGGCCGGTGACGTGGAACACAAGGTGAAAAACCGAAATTGGTCGCATAACTAGTGAGAGGGAGGGACCTCAGGTGAACAGGGGAGCTAAGAGTGTGTGGCTGTAGTGAGGATTGGCTTTTATAGCCAGCAATTTGGGCGGAGAACCCCGACCGGCGCGGCACGGCGATGTTAAGATGGGCTCGCGCTCTAGCTATGTGTCGGCCAGCTGGCGCAAAGGGAGGGCAGTTGGCCGGTTTCGTGGCGTGCTTCGGCGGTGTCGAGGGGCCAGAGGCGCTTCGGGCGCGGCCTGTGCGCGCCACGGCGTCCCAATTCCGGCCGGCAACGTGACAACCCGGAGCTCGGCCTTAAGTGCGTGATGTGATGGCGAGCAGCGGTGAATTAGTGTTGACAGCCGTTGGTCGGCTTGCGAAGCTTGTGAGGAGTTACTCCTGCCGGCGAGAGTGGTGGTTGCCGCGGCGGTGCCCCGGTTCCGACGGCGTACGATGACGGCGTCGCGCGTCCGCGCGATTTCTCCCAAAACTGGCTGCGGGCAGCCTTGGGCGCGAAGCGGTGGTCGGACGGCAGGTGACGGAGGGTGTTGACGGCGTCCCGGAGCCGTCGGATGACGTACGCCGACGGCGTGGCCGGTGGCTCGCCGGCCAGGTGGAGGGCGGGCTTTGCCCAGTGGGGCGCGCCGAGGGGAAAGAGAAACAGGGGAAGGGAGCGCGCGTGGGCTGGGCCGAGAGAAGCAGAGGCAGGCCGGCCTAGTAGAAGGTTGAGCCCACACGGGAGAATTTAAATTCTCCCAATTTCTCCAATTTGCTAAGGTTCAAGGATTTCCAAACTCCACAATATAAAGCAATTAAATTTCAAAAACGGAATACAAGAGAACCAGAAAATCAAACACTTGACAAGTTCAAATTTTTAATTTTTGAAACTTTCCATTTAGCTATATGATCCTAGTTTAGTTTTATTTTGAAAATTTTCAAAAAGGGGCTAGAAAAGCTAGGTTCACAAAATAAAATTTTAAAAACTTCATTTTCTTGACTTAGGAATTTTGGGATGTGAGAGCTGATGACACTGGACATATTATAGCTTGATTGGTTGATAAAATACTCCAATCTTATCCCATCTGGCCGATCGATGTTGATGCTAATTAAGAGCAGGTTTTAATTTGATTTGACTCTGTGTTTGCAGCGACAATTTTGCAATCTTCTTGCTGAAGCTTCCACACCTGCACAGATTGTTGGATTACAAAATCGAAGTATATATACTACCTCCGTTCTAAAATATAAACATTTTTACGTTTGAATAATATCAAAATATTTTAATTTGTACCAATAATATTTAAAAAATTGCATAATTTTTAATATAAAAATATATTTTTTATAAAAAATTATTTAATGATGAATTAAAAAATATATTTTTATAGATAAAACATTATTAATTATATATTATTACTGATCAAAGTTATAAAATTTTGACTTTGACTAAACATAAAAATGCTTATATTTTGAAACAGAGGGAGTATATATCATCTCCACTACGATTATCTTTAACATTAGGGCTACTAATTAAATCGATGCCATGGAAATAAAAGCAGAGAAAAACATGCGGAAATAAGCGTGAAATTTGCGCGGCAAAGAATTAAAGAAAACTGCTAAGGTTCTTTTTTATTCATATGTCTACGGAAAGGCGGAAAGCGACGGTGCACGAGCTGCACAAGGCCGCATAAAATACGCAGCAACGTCGCCGTGAGAGTCTACGGAGCTGTTGGGCCGAACGTGTACACATGGCAGCGGCTTTCGATCGGCCGGTGAGAAAAAGAATACTGTATTCGCAGCGGTTGCAAGGTCAGGATCCGAGCTGGCATATACTCGCAGCTCACCAACCCATAACCTGCAGAGACTGAGGGTGCTAATGACAAGTGGCACGGCAGGTGAGCTACGAGGTCCGGTTGATGAATTCCCAGCACGGCCCATGGTGAAATAAGAATCGGGAGGAAGGTTATCCGGGAGGACCAAGCCGTGATCCGAGTAGAAAACGACACTGCTACCACAATTAGAGGTTACGCTTTTGGCATTGATGGTCTGCTTGTTATTTGGTGATTACTGCTTAGGGCCTCTTTGGTAGGGATTATGGTTATTTAAAAAGTTGCTCTCACTTTATATTATTCATGGAAATCACTTATTCAACTTATCTATATAATCTATTTTTTATATCAATAGCTTTTGGCAAAATAGGTTATCCAATATAAATTATAAGTGATGGGAATGAAAAGTGGTAAAAAGCTACTATTTGTAGTTTATAGTGCTAGTACAAAATTTATAAGTGATTATAGGTGATAATCACTTATAGGTTTTAAAGGCCTCTTTGATACAGATTATGATTATTCAAAAAAATTCTCACACTTTACATTATCCATAGAAATCACTTATCTAAGTTACTCACGTAATCTATTTTCTATGTCAAGAGTGTTTGGTAAAATAGCTTATCTAATATAGATTATAGGTGGTAGGAATAGAGAAGTGGTAAAAAGCTACTATTTATAGCTTATTGATGCTAGTACAAAATATAGAAGTGATTATAGGTGATTGTATGCATAATCACTTATGGTTTTAAGTGTTTAGTAAAGATTATAACATAAGCTATGATAATCATTAGCAAAATCAGCCACATAATCTCCACCAAAGGGGGTCTAAGTGTTTGGTAGAGCTTATAGCACAAGCTATGATAATCATTAGCAAAATCAGCCTCATAATCTCCACCAAAGGGGGCCTTACACAAATCAATCAGGAGATCTGAGCGATTATGCACGAACTAGCTGTGCATCGTATGCTCTCACGTAGGCCATCTTTGCTAGGATTATGATTATTAAAAAAA
The DNA here is from genome assembly GCA_001602295.1 of Zoysia matrella. Lineage (NCBI taxonomy): Eukaryota > Viridiplantae > Streptophyta > Magnoliopsida > Poales > Poaceae > Zoysia > Zoysia matrella. Next base: position 159,731 of record BCLG01000686.1, on the reverse strand, counting down.
TTGCTTACACTTTAGATTATTCAGGAAAATCACTTATCTAACTTATCCACGTAATCTGTTTTTTATGTCAGAAGTGTTTGGCTAAATAACTTATTTGATATGGATTATAGGTGATGAAAAGGGAGAAGTGATAAAAAGCTACTATTTATATCTTTTGAGTGCTAGTACAAAATGTAAAAGTGATTATAGGTAATTATAAACATTATCACTTATGGGTTCTAAGTGTTTGGTAGAGATTATAGCATAAGTTGTGATAATCATTAGCAAAAGCAGCCTTAGGGTCTCTTTGGTAGAGATTATAGAGGTGATTATAGAGCTGATTATGTATAATCCCTACCAAATGGCTCACCCATAATCACTTATTCCCGAAAATCAGTAAAAAGCTCATTGTAAATATGAACTAGCAGAAAAAGCAGTAAATTTGCCACTTGTCGCAGCTTTGGAATGTCAGTTTGTGTGAAACAAAGGTAATAGGGACATTTTAATACAACCATTTATTATTAAAAAAACGTCATAAGCAGCCATAATCTAAGTTTGCCAAACAGTTCCAACAGAACTTTATTATTTTTAAAAGCTGCTCAACCACATAATCTAAAACTAAAGCTAAATTTTGATAATCTAAAGGCCTACCAAACGGAGCCTTATAATCTCCACCAAACGGAGCCACAGTAGAATAAAGATTTGCTGGGGCCTTGTCCTGATTCCTTCACCATTTCATCTTTGGTAACCTAACAGAATTTAAACTTTGTTCTAAAAAAAACAGAATTTAAACTTAAAACTGTATCGGGGCACGTGCACGACTCTTACACAAGTGACAAAAAAAGCCTGATGAAGAACATGCGAAGAAACAAGAAAAATTCGAAACCGCAAGCGACACAAGTGGAATGAACAGCAGCGGCAGAGCCAACGGAGAATGCAAAAGTGGTCAGCCTCGCTGGCAGGATTGGTTCACATTACCTTGTTTATGGATTGGATTGTAAAAATATGCACATATACACGTCCCTTTTTCCATTGGATTTTACTATTATTTTCTGCGATCCATCGAGGAAGTAGTATTAGTGATGGGTGGTCACTTCACACAAAAAGGGAGCCTGAGACTTCTGAAATACTCATAATAAAATCTGCAAAGTATAGATGAAAACAAGGGAATATGCCCGTCATGAAACTATTTCATACGTGTCAATACCATCAAGGTTATAATTTTTTCTTATGTCAATAAACTGTAGGGATTGTTTGGTTGCTCACGAAATTTCGTCATTACCATATTTTTCAAGTTCATTTATCCGCCGGGCGCTCTCTCTACCCATAACCTTCGCCGGACCCTCCCGGCAAGGCACTCCACGACAGTGGCAAGTGGCATGGATATCTGGATGGAACTTGGAAGCCAAACAGGCCCATAGTCGGGCATACAATTTAAACATAAGAAATTTAGTGTACATCGAACTATTAATAAAATTATTTGTAAATTTGATGAAATAAAGATGACAGCCCCTGAAAAAAAAGAAACAGCTTTTGGACATCAGGCTAAAATTATTACAACTAGTACAAAAAAATTGACAGCAAAGGCTTATCAAGCAGCACGTCAATTTCGGTGTCTATATCACAAAAACAAAAAAACAAAAAAAAAATTTGGTCTCGCATTTCCCTTTTTTTTTCAAGTAGCCAGGCCGCGCCGCCTATATAATCCGGCGCAGTCGCCTGCCGTTAGCCTCATCCATCCGACAGCCTCCCTCGATTTCTCCCCCATTCCCAGTTACCACAGCTCGCCCTCACCGAGACCAGGCCCCCGCACCAGGGGAAGATCGATGGCGTCCGCGTCCAAGGAGGAGGTGATCGGCAAGCTCAACGTCCGCGTGCTGCGCGGCAGCAACCTGGCCATCTGCGACCCGCTCACACACACCAGCGACCCCTACGTCGTCCTCCAGTACGGCGCCCAGGTCCGCCGCCGGTCACCCTTGCCCTTCTCTCTCCCCTCTGCCTTTGTTTGTCCCACGGCGCAGCGCAGCATTGCTGGGATTACATTTCCCGGTGATCAACGCGGCTGGGCGGCGAGGAGTAGTACAGGTCACGCGCGTGGTCCGTGGGCAACGCCTCTTTGTTCTGGGGAATGGCCAGCTGGGAATCTGATGAGACGAATTCCCATAATATCCTAGGTGTCTGATCCGTGAATCTCCTCGTGCTTCTGACGGAAAAGCGTTTCTTTTCGCTGTTATTCTGGGAGCGGTCCCTGCCGTCTCATGCGTCCTGGGATCTCGTTGATCTGTGGATTGGATGGCAAGTGATTCAACGGTCATTTCTCAGCTGCTGCTCAGTAATCGGTGGCAGTGGTTCGTACTTCGTGTAAACTAATTATGGATATTGAGACTAGCTGCGGTCGTGAAATTGCAAAGCCAACGAATTAGAGCGCGCTGCGCAAATGGTCAACGTTACGGTTTGTGGAAGGTTAACTGTAGAGTGGAGGGCCATACCCTACACTTAGTTTTAAGTTTGCATTAAAATTAAAGAAAACTGATATAACAAATATTTGGGTTTCGGTCCTGCACAAGTACGGCAGAGGAATATTTTTCTATGGATGAATCAGCACATATTCCCCTGGGTCCGTTTGGAAGTAGGAATTTCATGGTAATTTTGCAGTAATTTTATAAGAATCAATTCAATTTTATAGGAAAAATGCAGGAAATGAAAAATATTCTTCATTCCAAACAGGACATCAGGGAATTTTTCATCTCTATTTCCATAGTTGACTTAATGATATATTTAGCTAACATGTTGTTTCTTCGTGTCACTCTAAGATATCAATCTCTGAATGTAAACCGTAGTTTCTTTAATTTTTTCTAAACTCTAAACCGTTTTCAAGGACCTAGCCCATTGTTGCCACACCCACATCTCAAGATCACCAACTCAATGAGTAGTTTAACGCCCTAAATATTCTCATAGAAACAACTTTTTTTTGTTCTGTTGACATTAAGCCCAACAAGAATGCTCATCTAATTTATGTCTTTAGCTAAACTTTTCATTTTGACGATGGTACAGAAGGTGAAGACTAGTGTCCAGAAGAAGAATCCCAATCCAGTATGGAACGAAGTGCTGCAGCTATCAGTCACAAACCCTACAAAGCCAGTGCACCTTGTAAGTCTACTGTTTCAATTACATCATCAGAGTTTGCTCTCTAGAAGTATTTGTATGCATAAATGGAAAACTTGGTGTTCGTACCAAGTAGAATATGGTGCTGTTGCTATCTTCTGGTTTAAAAAAGGATAGGGAACATTTGTGTCAATTTGCTAATAGTTGGTGCAGATATAAACTAGATTACTTATGTTTATAACTATACAATAACTAGGAAACGGATTCCTGATTTCTGAATCTCTTATTGCAGGAAGTATTTGATGAAGACAAATTCACAGCAGATGACAGCATGGGTGTGGCTCAGTTCAACTTGACTGACATCTATGATGCTGCAAAGCTGGACCTGAAGCACGCCACTGACGGGACTATGATCAAAACTATCTACCCAGTTGGGGTGAACTACCTTGGTGGTGAGAGCCATGTTATGTGGAAGGACGGCAAGGTTGTCCAAGACTTGATCCTGAAGCTGACGAAGGCTGAGAGTGGCCTGATCATGCTGCAGTTGGAGTGGGTTCATGTTCCTGGTGTCAAACTGTGAGGTGTGTCTGAATGAAGGTGGGCATCGCTCTGATGGAGCTGCCGTTAGGTCCTGGTATTCAGTGTATCATTATTGTAAACAGAGTGCTGAGTGTTGAGGTTTGCAGCGTATGTGTCATGTGCTGCTGGTTTGATTGTGAAGTTTACATTCACATTATGTTAGTAAGAGGTACTTCCTGGTGGGTGTGAAGTTTGTGTTTTCAGCAATAAGAAACGCCCTGTTGGTATTAGCTCGAAGTTGTAAAGTAAGAACTGAGAATTGAAATAAAAGCGACCTGATATTAATTGCCCTGCGTAAATTTCCAGGCTGATACAGCAAATGGCCCTATTGGTCTTGCCTCCGTTCAATAGGATCAATATATGCCAACTGACCTTCGGTCTGCACGTCGACGATAGCACTCTTTACTTCATGACTATTCTCCGTTTTCTGCAGCAGAAAACACATTCACCACCTTCGCTATCTTGCCGATGTGGTGCAGAGATAATGAAAAGATGAAATATGCTAGTAATTTTGTTAATTCATTCTTTTTCTTTTTTTTCGCTGCTAGTGGGTGCGTTTGGTTGCTGGGTCTGTTGCTATGACTGCAGCTACGCACAATGACTTTTTGTGTTATAACTTATGCGCATAAGCTGAACACAGGGCCGGTCTTGACATTTTGGAAACCCAGTGCGATATCAGGTTTGAACTCTTTGCATCATTTATAATACAATTATCTAAAAAAATTATTTTCTAATTGCATCAATTATAATTTGCTTGTATAAAAAATATTAGCCTAAAATATCATAATATTTGGAGTATTTGTTTCACTTTAACATTATTTATGGTTAGCAAGAAAGAAACACAGTTCAATTTGTTTTTTTTTTTGGGAAAAAAACTCTATTTGTTAGAATTTTTAGTCTTAGCTTGCTTTTTTAAAGAAGAAAAAAAGAAAACTCACGATCCAATTGGACTTGTGACAAACTTATTTGAACAGCGGCAACCAACTGGACAATAATCTATTGCATTGCCTAATAGACCTTTTTCTCGCCGTAGTTATGCGATCGTAACAACTCAAATACTATACTTACTAGGCTCTTCTTATCATTGGCGGAGCCACATGAGGCCCCTGGCTCATAAAAATTACTCGACTTAAGAATTTTAATAGCTATTTACTATTAATTTTTATACTTAATGTTGATACCCAAAAAATGACTTCACCGTGTCCGGTACAATGCCAGAGCCTCTGGTAAGCCCTCTCGGATTTGGGCACTTTCATCCACCAAAGTATGGCATGGTGTCAGACTGTCCGGTCGGCCTTCTCAGGTTTAGGCACTCGGCTCACCGGAGTGTCCGGCACTTTGTCGGATTGTTCGGTAAGCCCTCTCAGGTTTGTGCACTCGGCCCACCAGAGTATCCGACACTATATCGGACTGTCCGATAAGCTCTCTCGGGTAGTGTCTGGCACAGCGCCGAAGTGTCCGGCAAACCCTCTCAGGTTCTCGGATTTACACGACGGAGCCTACGGCATTGTATCGAAGACTCCGGTTACTAGAGTGTCTGGCACTTTACCGGAAACTCTGATAGTGTTGATTTAGAAAGGTTTTTAGCATATCAATTCCAAATTCTTTCCTAACTTAACTGATATGTTGCCCTGCGAGAGAAGACCATCCCACCCCTATAAAACAGAGACACATGGGTTGAGGGGCATCCCAATCGATCAAACCATTTACCTTTACATTTTGTGTTTCTCTAACCCTAATCCCCTCACTCGACCCCCGTTTGCTGTTCTTCCTTCGTCCCGATGATGTTTGAGACGATCCTGCTGGCCTGACCGAGTCCGAATCAACCCTAGGACAATCCTCCTCCAACAGGATTCTTTTCGAGGCAGAATTTTCTAGGTGCTGCCCCAACCCGACATTGAAGAGACGCTGGCGTTCCCGCACACGGACGTGCCAACGGTGTGTTGGCCCGGACTCGATTCGGTGTCAACACACTTTAGTGACTCCACTGGGGACGAGTGATTTCGGTTGCACAAACTGAATCGTCGTATCCACCATGACCTCTGAGATCTTCACGACGAACATCGTCATGCTATCCTTAGAGAAGTTGCCTGAGGAGACACGCAAGGCGTTCTTAGAACGTCGGAGAGCCCCCGAAGAGACGCGCAAAGCACGCAAGGAGCGGGAGCTGCAAGAGTACTTAGCGTATTTTAAGAAGGGCCACCAAGGCTCGATCTCTCAAGTGAAGGAGCCCGTTCTTCCGGCAGCCAACGACGACCGGCCATGGGTGTTGTCAATGTAAGTACATCTTCACGCCCTCCCGTTACTTTTAAAGACCTTTCATATTACTTTGACAGCATGAAAAAGGTCTTGAGAAATGATATGTAATACATAATCCAAGAGAACTTGTCTAAAGCTAAAAATACTAGTATTGCGTCATCGTCTCATGTTGCACGTGTAGCTAGTACATCGACGCCTACTATCTCTAATGTAGAACATCCTACGTATGGCATGCCGTTGAACTCGTTTAGTAAACAAACTAGTTTTCCACCACCCGTACAAACCAACGCCTTAGTAATGTCTCTCACTCACGTAGAACTAATTACTAGCATCTCCAATCCGGTCACAAACTGATTGAGTGAATTGACTAACTTTGTTCTTCCTTACCATACCGTTGCATATAGCATATTGCCCATCCCACTAAGCAGTACAAAAATCCCTCATGGCCTTGTCTCTAATGAAACATTTAGCGCTATGAAAGCAAGTGCACATCCTTCACCATCGAGTATGTCTACTAGAGCACCCATTGCCAACATAGAGGAGTATATGGCGCGCATTAAGGAGGACTTAAATAAACAGTTTGTGAGATGCTAGGTGTGGATCTTAAGGGGAGGGACCGAATTTATCAAAAACCATATCTCACACATTTTGATTCGGTCCCATATCCCGTAGAATGGTATGTTCCCAACTTCGTCAAATTTAATGGCAAAGATGGCAAAACCACTTGGGAGTATATTTGTCAAATGTAGCACAATTACGAAAAGCGGGTTTTAGTGAAGCTTTAAAAGTACGTTTGTTTTCATTATTGCTAACCGGAACCGCTGATCATTTTTACTCCGGAGACAATAAATTAAAATTTTCACATTTGACATCGGTTCGACAAGAAAAAGAGGAACCTGTCGTTGACTATCTTCAGCGGTTTAGAGAAGTTAAGAACCGATGCTTTAATTTAACCATTTCTGAAAAAGACTTAGCTGACCTAGCTTTTAATGGTTTACTGTCGCGTCGCATCTTAGGAAAAAGTTGGAGGGGTACGATTTTTTCACACCCACTCACCACCAACAAAAGGCTTCGGTTCGAGAGAGCCGAAGTAAAGAAATAAAACATGATTATAAGACCCGTCATAACATGCACATCGTAGAATATGATTCGGATAGCTCCGATGATGATTCTAATGATATTTTGGCTGTTGAGTTCGTTTGGTCATCTAAGACCAAATCGTTTGCTTGTGATTCGCTCAAAACGGTTCACAAGAATCGGAAAGACGATGTAAAATATACTTTTGATGTAGCTTAATGTGATACTCCCTCCGTTCACAATTATAAGTCATTCTAGCATTCAAATTTTGTTTCCCAATATATGTCATTCTCACTTTCCAATACACTTTTCTCTCTTTCCAACACATTTTCTCTCTTCCCAATAAATCTCTATATCTATCCCTTTCCTCCTCGTTTTCTGTGCACCATACTTTTTTATTTCTCCTTAATTCTCATGCCTAGAGCTACAATGACTTATAATTGTGAACGGAGAGAGTAGAATATTTGATGAGCTGCATAAAGGTGGATACATTAGAATCGCATATACTTTACCTTCGACGGATGAGATTAAGCGCAGGGTATATTGTAAATGGCATAACTCTTATTCTCATACTACTAATAATTGCAATGTTTTTCATCGACAGGTTCAATCGACCCTTAATGAGGGACGATTGAATCTTAAGTAGATGCAGATCAACAAGCACCCCTTCCCTGTCAACACTCTAGAGTTCAATCTCAAGGTGTTGAATCAGTCTCATCAAGCCGATACCACCAAGGGAAAGAACGTGGTCATCGGGGAGGAGATGCCTATTTCTCCAGGTGAGAAAGGGGCTTCTAGGGTGGTGATGCTTGAGAAATCCTTCGATGGTCAAGAATCTCTCAAAGTCACCATTCCAGGCTCTAGACCCGAGGGGCAAGTTCTACGGCTCAAGATGATAAAGCCAAAGAAACCGGAGGTGCGTAAGTGAAAAGTAAACCAAAGTAATGCCACAGATCGGACAATGGGGCCCAAAAGCGCCTTCGACCGTCTCATGGCTAAATACAAGAATCAAAAGACCGATTTAATAATTGGTCTATAAAGCGACCAAGGTTGCCACCTAAGGGAGACAGCCCACCTAGGAAGGAGATGAGGTCAACCATGAAAGCGCATGGGCCCCCTCTTCCTTCACATAGCTTCGGAGTGCCACCACCATGGTTCCGTCCTATGCCTTGTCCACCGTTCTCGATGTCGCATCTATACATAGGACTACGGATGCACGCGCCACCGATGCCCATGCCGCTGATGCCTATTTCGTCAATGCCATTCCTGCCATTTCATATGGGGTGAAACGAGCCGACAGGAGATGTCTTCACAAGGCTCTCTAACCCTATCCTAGATCGGACGGATTCTCGACCGATCAAGGCTCAAGGAGAGAGCGCCACCACTGCGCCTAAACAAGAATGGCGCCCAAAGCAAGGTAATGAACCTGCTCCCTCCACTGTTGTTCATCAAAAAATGCATCCGGAAGTGCCGTGAAAATCTGCACAGACGGTGTCAAAATCGAAGAAGTTTTCGTGGGACGGATCACTTGTGTGATCCGGTCGGAAAGACTTCTCATAACCATAAATCTGACAGCAGCAAGAGCTCCTCCAAATACACGCAACTGAGGTGGTGTCCGCCTATCTTGACCCACACTCAAAAGAGAAAGCTACAAAGTTTGCGCCTCTGAAAGATGCGAGAGGAGGAGGCAAAGAAAAAGAGGGACGCGGTCTTCAACAAAGTCAAACCGATGGTCTCTCAAAGTAAGCAGTGGAGGGTTAAGAAGGCTGAAGCTCCTACTTCACCGGTGATGGACGAAGCGAAGGCTACTTCAAAGCCACTTGGTTTAGCCGATGCTGTCTTGGAAGAGGACTCCACAGCACCCTCACCCACGGGAGACGTCGACATGTCCGAGTTCGACGACGACAGCTTTTTGGACTATGAGCCTATACCGCCTTGGGAAGGTATGGACATTAACACTATTTGCTTATCCCTTTCTGATTATTCGCTTACAGAGAAAGAAGAAGTCATGGCACAATTCAACTTTGACCGAAAAGTGCTATCTTTGAAAAGCTCAAGGAATTGGAGAACCATTTGAAACCCCTCTATGTGAGAGGTCATATTAATGGTTCACCGATTTCTCGCATACTTGTAGACGGCGGTGCTATTGTTAATCTAATGTCGTATTCATTGTTTAATAAGTTAGGTAAGGCTGATGACGAGCTCATCTGAACCAACATGATTTTGAATGGTGTGAGAGGAGGAGACCCTATCAAGGCTAAAGGGGTCGCTTCTATGGCTACCACTTTCATTGTTGTCAATGTGCGCAGTAGTTACAGCTTGATCTTAAGGCGTGATTGGATTCATGCCAATAGATGTGTTCCTTCTACCTTACACCAATTTTTGATATAATAGATTGGTGATGATGTAGAGGTGGTTCATGCGGATGCATCGGCTTGTGTTGCTATAGCTGAATCATCTTCTTTGCCACATAACACCGTCAAGTGCTTGACTGGTTTATGCTTGACTGGTTTAGACTTGATGGATTATGATTTTCTTAGTATAACTAGGAATGGTTTTGTACCGGTCAATGTAAAGCCGATGAAGAATCAGCTCAACCATATAATATGATTTAATGGATTCTAATCTTGATTGGTTGAAAAAAAGAGTGAAACACTATCGGTCCAATACGAACGATATGTGTGAAGCTATCGAGAAAATAGAGGATATGGATAAGTTAGGACAAAGATTCACATCGGCCGATCCTTTTGAAGAGGTGAACCTTGGCAGCGATGATAATCCGAGACCAACTTATATAAATAGAAATCTTAAAGCCGATTATAAGTTGAACCTAATCGGTTTACTAAAAGAATATGTGGACTATTTTGCATGGTCCTATAATGAAATGCCCAGGTTGAGCCGTGAATTAGTCAAACATAGGCTTCCAATAAAATGTGGTTTTAGACCTTTTAAGCAACCGATGAGAAGGTTTAACTCGAATATGCATGATCAGATTAAAGAAGAAATTAACTAATTACTTGATGCAAAATTCATAAGACGTTGCAGGTATACGGAGTGGATATCCAACATAATACCGGTGAAAAAGAAGAACACCGGTAAGATTAGAGTTTGCATTGATTTTAGAAATTTAAATAGAGCTATTCCTAAAGATGAGTATCCAATGCACATAGCTGAAATATTGATTAATGATACCTCCGGCCATAGAGTTATTAGTTTTTTTGATGGTAATGAGGGATACAACCAAATTTTCATGGTCGAAGAGGATATGTCTAAAACTGCTTTTAGATGTCCGGGTTTTGTAGGATTGTTTGTGGGTTGTTATGACTTTTGGATTAAAGAATGCGGGTGCCACATATCAAAGAGCTATAAACTTTATCTTTCATAATTTACTTGGTGTTATTATAGAGATTTACATAGATGATGTGGTGATTAAATCGGCCACTTTAGATTCTCACTTGACCGATTTGCAACTTGCCTTAGACCGAATGCGCCGTTTCGGTTTAAAAATGAATCCACTCAAATGTGCTTTTAATGTATCAGCCGAAAAGTTTTTAGACTTCATAATTCACAAAAAGGGCATAGAGGTAGATCCTAAGAAGATAGAGACAATTAGGAATGTGCAAGCACCTACTTGCAAGAGAGAGTTGCAAAGCTTCTTAGGAAGAGTGAATTATTTAAGGCGATTCATTTCTAGCTTGTCGGAAAAGATTGATGCATTCACTCCTATTCTTCAGCTAAAGAATGAGGCCGAATTTACTTGGGGAGCAAAACAGCAAGAAGCTTTTGAGAAGATCAAAGAATACTTGTCTTCGCCGTCGGTGCTTAGGGCGCCTAAGAGAGCTTCAGCTAAAGAATGAGGCCGAATTTATTTGAGGAGCAAAACAGCAAAAAGCTTTTGAGAAGATCAAAGAATACTTGTCTTCATCATCGGTGCTTAGGGTGTCTACGGGAGGAGTGCCTTTCCCTCTTTACGTAGCGGTGGAAGACGATGTAGTTGGTGCCGTTTTGACACAAGAAGCCGAAGAAAAAGAGTATGTGATCACGTATGTGAGCCGACGGTTGATTGGCACGGAAACAAGGTACACTCTCATCGAGAAACTATGTTTTTCCTTATATCATGCTTGCACCAAGTTGAGACACTATTTGTTATCTAGTACTTGTGTGGTTGCTTGTCAAACCGATGTTATTAAGCATATGTTGCATAGACCAATTTCTAGTGTTAGGTTTGGTAAATGGGCTTATGCATTGATTGAGTATGATTTGGCTTATGAGTCGTTGAAATCTATGAAATGCCAAATTGTCGCTAATTTCATTATTAAACATCGGATTGATTTAAAACATGATCTAGATATTGCTTACGTTACTTTTACCCCTTGGAAATTATATTTTAATGGATCGGTTTGTAAAGAGGGTCAAGGTGTTAGTGTGGTTTTAATATCTTCTCATGATGCACGCTTTGAATTCTTGAACTGATTAGAGTATGATTGCACCAATAACCAAGTAGAATATGAAGCATTGTTGTTCGGTTTAGAGATGTTAGAGTCCATAGGGGTTAAGCATGTAGAGGCTTTCAGTGATTCATTGTTAGTAGTACAACAAATTTTTGAAAATTTTCAATGCTTAGACGGATCAATGAGTGCCATCTTAGATAAGTACCTAGACATCATTATAAGAATAGATGAATTCAACATATATCATGTGCCTAGGCTAGAAAATAGTGAGGCCAATGAATTGGCTCAACAAGTATCGGGTTACAATGTTAGTAAAGAAAGATTTTCAGTCAATAAGAAACCGATGCTTGAGGTATTGGAGCTACATCATTCGGGTACTAACACATCAAGCTGTGATGGTGCCGAATCGTTTGATTGGAGATCATCTATAATTTCATATATTCGTAGTCCAACTCAAAGTGCGGATAGAAAGGTTCAACATGTAGCTTTTAAATATACTTTGATTGATGGTGACTTATACCGCCGAACGGGAGATGATTTACTGTTGAAATGTTTGGGTGAGGATGAAACCAAAGTAGCTATGGGAGAAGTTCATAAAGGCATTTGTGGTACGCATCAATTGGCTCTAAAAATGAAATGGTTTCTAAGAAGAGCTGGGTTCTATTGGTCAACCATGATTGTCGATTGTTATCGTTACTACAAGGGGTGCGAAGAGTGCTAAAAGTTTGGCAATGTTCAATTGACGCCCGCTGCTATGATGAACCCCATTATAAAACCGTGGCCATTCTGAGCATGGGGATTGGATTTGATAAGGCAAATACATCCTCCGTCTTCGAAGGGACACCGCTTCGTGTTAGTAGCAACGGATTACTTCACCAAATGGACCGAAGCGGTGGCTCTCAAGAACATGACGCACAAAGAGGTAATCAAGTTCCTTACGGAGCATATTATTCATAGATTCGGCATACCGCAAACTATGACTACAGACCAAAGTATTTCCTTTACGTCCGGTCATGTCAAAAAAATTGCCGAATCTTACGGGATTAAAGTACTCAGTTCATCTCTATATTATGCTCAGGCCAATAGTCAGGCCGAGTCTAGTAACAAAAAGTTAATTAGACTCATTAAAAAAAAGATAGAAGACCATTCTAGGAGGTGGCATAAAGTCTTATCGGAAGCTTTGTGAGCTCATCGGATATCTAGACACGGGGCAACTAAAGTAACACATTATGAACTTGTGTATGGACAAGAGGCTGTTTTACCCGTCGAGGTAAATCTAGGATCTCTAAGATTAACCAAACAAAATAATTTATTCACCGATGAGTATAGAGCTCTAATGCTAGACAGTATCGATGAAATCACCGATAAGTGTTTGATTGCCTTGAAAGAAATTGAGAGAGACAAAGTTAGAGTTGCTAGAGACTACAATAAGAAAATGAAAGTCAAAACTTTTCAGGTGGGCGAATTGGTTTGGAAAACTATTTTGCCCATAGGCTCAAAAAGCAACAAGTTCGAAAAATGATATCCTAGTTGGAAAGGGCCATACCGAATAGTAAAAATCATCGTCGGATATGCATACATAGTGAAAAATATGAGTAGAGAGTCATTGCCTAGAGCCATTAATGACCGGTACTTTAAAAAAGTATTACCCAAGTGTATGGTAAGAAGCTTAGAGAAAGAATGGCCAATATAAAGGATATCATCACCAAGAATGGTGCAATGGCCGATGAGTTGAGAAAACCATCGCCCTTAGGTGTTTTTGGGTTTTTAGAACGCTTTATAGTGTAGAGACTTCACCAAAAAGCATGGAGGCATATGTTGACACCTAAAAAATGGCCTCACCGGAGTGTCCGCTACAATGCCGGAGCCTTCGGTAAGCTCTCTCGGGTTTGGGCACTTTCGCCCACCGAAGTATCCAGCATGGTGTCGGACTGTCCGATAGGTCTTCTCGAGTTTGGACACTCGGCCCACCGGAGTATCCGACATCGTACCAAACTGTCCAGTAAGCCGTCTCGGGTTCCAGTGTTTTATACATCGGAGTGTCCAGTATAACGCTGCAGTGTCCGGTAGGCCCTCTCGGGTTCTCGGATTTACACGATAGAGCCTCTGGCGTTGTACCGGAGACTTCAGTTACCGTAGTGTCCGGCACCTTACTAGAAACTCTGGTAGTGTTGATTTAGGAAAGTTTTTAGCAGATCAATTCCAAATTCTTTTCTAACTTCAGTGATCTGTTGCCCTGCGGGAGAAGACCATCTCACCTCTGTAAAACAGAGACCTATGGTCGGTAGAGGGGCATCCCAATCGATTAAACAATTTGCCTTTGCATTTTGCGTTTCTCTTACTCTAATCTCCTCACTCGACCTTCGTTTACTGTTCTTCTTTTATCCCGACGACATTTGAGGACGATCCGGCTAGCCTGATCGAGTCTGGATCAACCTAGGACAATCCTCCTCTGACGGGTCCCTTTCGAGGCGGGATTTTTCAGATGCTGCCTCAACTCGGCGTTGAAGAGAGGCTGACGTTTTCGTACACGAACGTGCGAGCTATGTGTTGGCCCGGAGTGACTAATCTTTATGGGTTAGCCTAACTGCCTCTGCTACATCTTCTACCTAGCTCCGCCACTGCTTCTTACCCTTTCGCTGACCATCTTTTTCATCGACCGCAACAAGAAACAAAAAAAAGGCATAGCAGAACAGAGAACAACGGTTGCCACTGGTTTGCCATGCTTAACCGGAGTGTCGTCGCATTCCATCCGTCTGTTGTGTGCTCCACAATCCTAGATCTACTATGCGGTGTCTAGGAACCCGCTACCCGCATGTGCAGCCATGCTCATGCGCTGGCTCTCTCGGCGACTGCAGTTCTGCTGCCTGCTTCGAACTAAGCTGGAGCCTTGGTCCGCACTGCCCCATTGCCGAGCTGACCAAACAGGCCCAGTATCACAGTACTTCCAAAAACTGCTCCTTGTCCCTCATCGTACTGGCCACGGTGCCGAGATACAGGTCGATGGCAAGCTGCTAGCAAACGGAAGCTGCAGTTGAGTTGGTGAGTGATCAGAAGGTGACGTTCACTTACCTCCACTAGCGAACTAATCCGCAACCTTCAGCGCAAAAAAAACCTATATAGAGCATGTGATATTTAGGCTCTCTTTGGCAGAGCTCTCACTCTTGATTCTCAGAGTAGCTCTGTCAAACGTTGTTTTTCAAAAGTTGTGAAATGATTCTCTGAAATGAATTAAGGGTTAAGAGCTGAAAAAAGTAGCTTCTACTAATTCTGCGAAGTGATTCTCTGTCATGATTCTAAAAGTTCATCTTTAATCAAAGAGAATCACTTCATAAGAGAATCAAGAGTGAATCAAAGAATCAGAAGCGAGAGCTCTACCAAAACCCTTAATCTTCTGCTCCCTCCTTACCATGATATAAGGCATTATACCATCCTAAAACGAAAATAAATACTCCTATTGAGTTAAAACTATACCTCATTCTATTTCTATCTCCTTACCTACCAAATTTATTACTAAAACCTTGCCCTATCCCTTTAATTTCTTATATTTTGGTACAAAATTTAAATCCTTTAAACCTTATAGGAGTCTGGAAAGAGGGAGTAACAGATTGTACTTCTTTCCTATTACCAAACCGTCAGGCATCAAGGTTCACAAGGAAATCAGACTGTTTTCTTTCTCTCTCTACTCTCAATTT
>BCLG01000686.1:108496-135182 GCA_001602295.1 Zoysia matrella | reverse complement strand
ATATAAAAGAGGAAGCACAAACCATGGTTATAGAACCGTGCAAAGAAGTAAAAGAAAAGGTGTGCCTAAGCATGATGTGATTTAGTTTGCCTTACTATTTTTTAAAGAAGAGCTGGCATGGCATGCCCTTGTCATTTTTTTCCTTAACAAACCCAACATTTGTTCACCTTTTTCCATTTTAATACTAAATTTAAGAAGAAAGGAAGAAACACACTTCCTCTGTCCTAGAAAGCTTGTCGTTTTAGGAGTTGTGCACGAAGATTGAGGAGAGATGATAAAGTAGAGAGCCTAGAAAACGAGTAGAGTTAAAGGAGAGATAGATATAAAGTTGTATTGGAAGGTGAGAATAACATGCTCCATGGGACAATATTTTGATGCTAGAATGATTTTTTTGGGACGGAGGGAATATTATACATATTTATTTAATGATGCATAGTATTTATGCATTCTATCAATTTTGTTACAATGTGAGTACTTTGTGCAAAAAACAGATAACCCCTTATACAATGGGGTAAATATAGAAAAAAAATAAATATAGGAAAAACAGTGCAGATGGTGATACAATATGCACATAACCCCTCATACAATGGGGTAAATATAGGAAAAAGATAAAACAGAATCTATCTATTACAGACAAAACTATATCTCTAACCCCCCCTCCCTCTCTCGAACTCATGGTGGATCAATAACACTGAGTCTAGAGAGAAAGAAACTATGTCGTGCTCTAATTTGTGCCTTCGTAAAGAAATTTGCAACCCTTAACTTAGACACACAAGGATCTCGAGCCATGGCAATAGCACTTTTATTGTCAGAGTGAAGAGGAGTCGGTCCAATTATAGAGACACCAAAATCGTCAAGCAACCACTGTAACCAATAGAGCTCTGCTGTTGACAACGCCATAGCACGTAACTCACCTCAACATTAGAGCGAGAAACTATAGTTTGCTTCTATCATCTGAGCAATGAGAGAACTACACAATAAAACATTGTAAGAGGAGATGGATTGGTGATCCAAAGGATCACTAGCCCAATTAGCATCAGAGTAAGTGCGAAGACTCAAAGAGCTAGAATTTGGAAAGAAAAAACGATGGGAGCTAGTGCCACGCAAGTAGCGTAGGACACGAAGAAGGTGATTGTAGTGGGTGTGTTTAGGTGCAGAAACAAACTGACTAGGTGTCACACCTAGTTTTAAGCCGAAGACCAGCGGTGATGGCAAGGTAGTGGTGGATCCAAACACCAAAGAGAAGCTCACCAAGGGAGGCACACATGATCGGATAAGTCACGGGAGAGGAGCTCGCCACAGTAAGCGGGGGATCGTGGAGGAAAATAGGATGCCACCTAAAGGAGGAAGGCTGGTGGTGTTAGGTGTTACAACGGCTAGGACTACAGGTGGTGATGCGATATGAATAGAACCCTTTATATAATGGGGTAATTATAGTAAAGAGATATAGCAAAATCTATCTAATACAAACAGAACTATATGTCTAACATACTTTACCTCACAATTTTTCTAGGTTATCAAAGCAATCATGTCAATACTTCGGACCACATTACCTGGCTGCGATGATGGCCCATGGCGTCAAGCTTTCAAGGCCCTTTTACCTAGTGATAAGGAAGAAAAGAAGAAGGTTTAGTATTACCTAATTAAGTTCTCTTTATCTCTGTACCGTTTGATGTTAAAATTTGCATATATTTGATAATAGATGTGCTTTCTAATCATCAGATATTAGACCACATTGAAAAGATTTCATTGGCTAGAAAGTGTAGTTTTATAACTGCCGTTACTGACATCTTCAGCGCCAAGGTCTCTGGTACCTTCAAAAGGTTGTTACTTTTAACTCGTTTAGCATAGTGTCCTTAAATATCGCACATGCATTGTCAATCATTTTACCTTTCTGTATGCTAATGCTTAGACAATTTTGTTTCATTTGAGGAGTGATAAGCTTTTTGTAGGCTGCTTGGTAGCGAGTACTCCCTCCGTTTTTAAATTGATGTTGCCATTGACTTCTACAATCAACTTGACCATTCGTCTTATTCAAAAAATTTGCTCGAATGTGTAAAATTTTAAGTTGTGATTCAAATATGTCAAATGATAAATCAAATTATATAAAAATATATGGAATTTGTCAAATGTTTTTAAATAAGACGAATGGTCAAAGTTGAATTTAGAAGTCAACGGCGACATCAATTAAAAAAACGGAGGGAGCATTAGATACATGCTATCTCATACTTGTATCTCAGATTACTCAACGATGTAAGGTTCTAATTAGGACACAAAGTAATTTGGATTTTCATCCTTGAATAATATAATTTCCTTTCAAAATGAAATCTGTTAATGAAAAACACTTATTGTATATGCATGAGTATGAGAAAAATGAAACAGAAAGTGCATCGGACAACACACCAGCTTCCCATTTAACAATCATTAAATAATGTATATTTTAGTCTTAAATCTGAAACCTTGTTTTCTAAGTTTTTATTCCTATTATTTTATATTTTTCATGGTCAATGTAGTGTGGATTTATTTTGATTGTCTCATTTTGTTTGGCTGCAGAGCCCAGATTACTCAAGGACGTAAGGTTTTATCAACCTTGGATAGCCTATCAAAACTTATTGAGAGGGTATGCATTTATTGCACTGGCTATTTTATATTGTATATATTGACAACCAAGAGCCATATCTCATTACATTGTGGATCCACTCTGTTACATTATCACTAAATCTTTGTTGATTAAGTACATGAATGATTCATTGTCGTTAGGAAACATTTATGCAAATTGTATACAGATAATAAACTAATAGCACTTAGAGCTTCTATACCTCAATATTATATCAATGGGATGTTGAATCTAATTCTTGCAAATCACCCACAGCCTAGTGAGCACTAAATCAGCAGCACAATTGTATGTGTGATTGAAGTTGACTAGGTTCATCACAAAATATTTATGCAAATTTTATACAGATAATTAACTAATAACATTTAGATCAATTGTATCACCCATAGGCCCTGTGGTCTGCTCTTAATTTTGACTTTTTTTTTTTGGAGAATCTAAGTTTTGGAGAAGTAAAATGAGCTGATAAGGGAAGCTGTGTTTTTGAAAAAACATCCATCGGTCTTTGGCGTGCCAGATTACCTTTTCAGCGTCGATGGCCTCCCTTGCGCATTCCTTGCGCCTCACAGAAGGCTTGAGCTTCCCTTTGTACCTCGTGGTCAGCCTCCCTCGCATCAAACCTAGAGGGGGTTAATTGGAACCATGCCCTTACAATTTTGCTGTTTCAGAAATATACCCTTCAACTTCTAGTAATCAGCCTGGTGCCATTATTATTCTGCTGAAATTAGAAATATGCCCATATGGGAAATTTGTGGATGCGAGGCGTGGTGGTGGTGGATGTGAGGGAGAAGGTAGGGCGACAACAGGGTGTCAGGAGAAGGCGAGGGGAGGAGGCGGGATGTGGGACAATGGAAGGTGAGAGGAGATAGGAAAAGCGAGGAAGCAATAGTGGGAAAGCTTTTCCTCTTCTAGTGTTACCGCACGAAGAACCACTTCTACAACTTCTTTTTGCCAATGCTGTTTGGGGGAGGTTGGCTTGCTTTTTGCATTTCCATAATGCATAAACGCCAACAAACTCCCTCAAACATGCCTGAAATCAGTAGCAGTTTGTGCTGGACTGACAGCTGACTATGAAACAATCTATGCAATCAAGTAAATAACACCATTTGCTTAACATAATTTTTTTGCTACAAGTAGTGTGGCTTTGGTATATAGTTTATATTGGAAATATGACTTATCTTTGTGTTGTTCTTCAAGAAACTTATTTTTTATACTCTTTGCCTCAGGAACAATCAATTTCAGTCATCATTTCCGCTGCAGGAGATATGCTACCTCAGGTTCTGTTTACTCCTAGCACACTTTATCAGCTTTGGTTCCATTTTTCCCCACTTTCAAATATGATCCATGAATAGTTGGGATACAAAAAGTTTATTTAAAGCCACATTCGTTTTGTTTTAAAAATATATCTATATGCTGCTTGTGGAACCAAATAAAATAAGGAAAAAGGGAGAAATATATTTGGAATACAAATAATTGCTGAACTACAATTACTTATATGGTATAAGAAGTAGACAAGCAAGAATCAAGATTGCAACCCATCAGGACTGCTATCCCTATGCAGATTCTTAATCTATGTTTATTAAGAGGAGCTAATAGATTGCAGTGATATGTGGCTTTTGTTATGAATAGCACCTGTATTCATTTTGAGGGCAAAAGGCCCGTATAAATAGAGGTAAGTGGTGGTAAATATACACAAAAAACCTCAGGGAAAAGAGAAAATAAACAATGTATATATATATATATTTTAATCCCGCTCTCAAACTCATGGTGGACTAACAATGCTGAGTTTGGATGCTAAGCTCGAGTATGTGCTTTTGTGAAGAATTAGCTGACTGCAACTTGAAAGGCACATACTGAGGAGCAACAATCTTATCCTGAACTTATGCCTGTATATAAGATACATCAACACCAATATGCTTCGTGAGTTCATGCTTCACTGGATCATCGGAATTACTGAGAGCACCTGTATTGTCAGTTGTAAGATTAATTGCCACTGAAACTAAAACACCAAAATCTTCAAGCTGCAGCTGCAACCTGGTAATCTTTGCTGACACTCAACCTCTACACTCAAACAAGAAACTTTTTAGCTTCTTAGTCTTCTAAGAGATGAGAGAACCACTAAGAAAAACATAGAAGTCAAAAAGACGACAATTAGATGGACCACTAGCCCACGAAGATAATGTAGGACTCGAAGATGGCTATAGTGATCTGGGTAGGAGCAAAGACAGACTAACTTAAAATATGAACATAGTATGAAATGTCACGGTGAGTCATGAGTGACACCAAGATAAACAATGATATGTCTATGCTAAGTGGGGTTCGCATGACCTCACCATCATTGGCACAAAGATGGACATTGAGCTCCATAGGAGTTTTGACAATGTGGTCATCTGCGCGAGAAGCACGATCGAGAAGATCCTTAATGTACTTTTCTTGAGACATGCACAAACCCTCCGAAGTGGAAGAAATCTCTAACGCAAGAAAGTTTCTTAAGGGACAAATATCATATATAAGGAACTACTCACTAAGACGTGCCTTATCAAAGGCAATGTAAAAAGTATCATCTTCAGTGATGATCATGTCCTCAACATAGGGAAGAAGAGTCTGACCATGACATGAAGTGTGTACAACGAGCGTGATATCATGATTGATGGCAGAAAAACCAGCAACAATGATCATAGACAGAAAGTGTTGAAACCTTGGTGGTGGCCGCATATAAACCTCCTCATGCAGCTCACCGTTAAAAAAGGCATTCTTGACTATTGAGAGATAGACCACTGGCGAACAAAGGCAACAACAAGCAAGGTGCAAATAGCAGTCGTATGAGCAACTTATGTGAGTCTTCTCATAGTCACTACCATGCTCCTGCTGGAAACCTTGACCAACAAAGAGCGCTTTGTAAGAGCATCTCCAAGAGCTCCCCAGTAAAAACTACTGCAAAAGCATGTTTTGTGGTCAGCCCAATAATTATAAGGGAGTATTTTTCTTCTCTCCTCCAACAATTCCCCTAATATGGTCCCAAAAATATTTGAATTGGGTCGGAGGACCGGACAAGTTCGTTTAACCTAGATTTATCTTCACCCTGGTCGATCTGAACACGTCGGCGCAGCTTCCATCGGAGCTAATTCTCCGGCATATTTTGATCGACACAAGCACTGAACGTTGCCGCACCGAACTCGCACGTTGTAGCGGCGCGCCGGCCTCAGAAGCGACGTTGCCGTGCCTATAGTGACGTTGCCGTGCCTACAGTGCCGCGCCGGCCATATTTGTTGAGCACCACTGCGACTACGCACGTTCCCAGCGGCGGCCTCGCACTGCGCGCACAAGGATGATCAGCCAAGCAAAACAAAAGTTTGATGTGCAAGCAAAACAAGATTCTACTCCAAGTGAAGGCAAGGTGCTGCTATTGCTTAGCTGCATAGCTTCACGGTGAAGGACGCATGAGCTTAATAGCCTTCAAAGAAATGACCGCTTGCCCCATCCCGCCGCAGAGCTCGGGCGCGGGGGAGCCTGTCGCAGAGCTTAGGGATTTTGTCGTAGCTGAACCCAAAGCCCAGATCCACCCACCCTTGAGCTCCTCCAGGTCATTGTCCACCAGATTCCGCGTCCGCTCCATCCCGTCGGATTCACCGGAGCCGATCCTGTACAGGGCTCCTCTTCGCCGGCCACCACCCTAGGGAGCGATACCCATCGTGGCCACGCTGACTAGGCTCACTGCCGCCCGCGCACGCATCCTCCACCTCGGCTTCGACGGGCTTCTTTGCCAGTCTACCTCCGCTCCACCGCTGTTATTATTAGCACGGCGGTTGGTGCGCCGACTCCGGCGGTGGTGCTGTCGGCGAGGGCACGACGACGGCGGGTCGAAGGGTGACGATGGGCATGAAGAGTATGTGTGGCCATCATTGGGGAGACGGCCTCCTCGTGGTTGGAGTCCGAGCTCCACATCACCACGCCTGGCGTCGTCGGTAACAAATCGGGACTCACGAAGCTGGCTCGTCCGGCGTGGCGATGGGGTGTAGCGGAGAGGTAGGGACCGAGTGACAGATTTCGTCGGCGCGAAGGCAAAGTGTGCACGGGAGAGGATTATCGGGGAGCCTGAAAAGTTCCTCAGATATAGGTGTGGATGAGGAGTTTTTCGGGGAGGCATAACGATAAGGGGGTGTTGAGGAGAGCTGTTGGAGAGGAGTTTTTACAAAATTTTTTTCTTAAAATTTGATTTAGGGGGAGTTATTGGCGTACTATTGGAGATGCTCTAATGCTTAATAGAACCTTCGGAGCGAATCTTGAACTTATAAACCTACTTACATGTGATAGAACGAACATGTGAAGGTAGGGGTTCAAGGTCCTAAGTACATGTGTGCTCAAAAGCAGCCATCTCCCCCATGGCATGTTGTTATTCTTGCTGTAAAATGGCATCTGGATATTAAAGTGGCTCAAGGAGAACATAAGCGGCGGAAGCAGATGGAGATTAGAAGTCAAGAGGCTAACGCATATGATAACTATGCCCTAGAGCGGTCTGGTTAGGGGCAAACAAAAAGGCTACTGAAGAGCCGGTGAAGGAGATACATCAATGGTAGAAGACATCTGACGATAGCTCATGAGGAGTTGAGACATCAGTAAAAGACACAACCGGCCTAGTAAAAACTTTGTCACTGGTGGCTTCACGGTGTAATTAGGAGCTACAATAGAGGGTTCTGAAGAAGAATCTGTTTGATGAATATTTTGCTTAAAATTTGTTTAAGCAAATTTGGTATGCAAGATTCTAAAGAATAAAAAAAAGGGACGCGTACTACATACATGATTATGTATGTCCGAGCAATCACGTGAATTTTTCCTTAGTAGTTCACTAGGCCAGATTAAAATTCTTGCCGTTGAATTGCAAGTCCAATTAAGCAGCTTTCTAGTATATGACTGGCATGTTGAAACAAATAAGTAGTTGTGTAGATGCAAGATTAGAAGCGTCAGCACATACCTCGGCAGAAGATAGAATGCTCTCACAATGATTATCCCTTGATGGCATGGCTCATTCTGTGTTTGTGTGTGTGTGTGTGAGAGAGAGAGAGAGAGAGATGCAACAACAAGATTAATCTCCGATGAGATTATTAGGATGGCAGCATAACAAACAGCATGCAACCAATCCTGATTTGTTTGACAATTATATTGCTTAAAATTTATAAATAAGCGGTGACGTTGGCATACACAAATACGTAATAATACACTGGTCGGACGATAATTATGTTATTGATTATCCAGTAGTTTCGTGGCCGCAACAAACACATGCAGGCATGTGGTAAAATCCATACGTATGAAGATGGCACAATCCCTGCCCACGCTAGCATGCAACCAATCTCATGTTTCCTGCTGCCCCCCCCCCCCCCGCCCTCGTATGAACGAAATCCCAACACAGCCTGTTGCGTCCTCGTAATGTTTAAAATCAGTTGGTATGCAAAACAAAATTCAAACAAATTACATACTGCCTTGGCGTGAAGATGGCAACAAAAGTAGACATGCAGTGTAATAGCCCAGGCCCAAATACCGTACGTGTCCGTGACACAAAAAAGGTCGGCTCTGATACCATTCTGTAACAGCCCAGACCTAAATATGGTGTATGCTCACGCACACGTTGCGTAGGCCATACCTACACAGCAACCTGCTTATGCTTTCGTCATCACTTCGCGTAAAAGGGTTAACCAAAGATTATTATGCTTTGGATCATGATTATTTAAGTTGGTTCATCCCTCTTTGAACTAGCAAAGTGGGGCTAAATTTCATAGTTTATTCATACCACTGAAGTTAGGCCTAAATTCATGGGTCTCACATGCAACAAAATCAAATCCCATTCGTTGCATGCAGCATAGCAAATTCCATCAACTTGGCCACCGTGTGGAGCTACAACAGACGCGTGAGTGCAAAAAAATCCAGCATGTTGGGCATCTCTGCATGCAAGGAAATATGAACTCCTAGGCGATTGGCATGCATAAAACTACCAGTTAGCACAAGCCACATGAGGATGGTAACTAATCTGGCGTTCTCATCGCCGCCAACGTTTGCAGCTTGCCTATATAAACCAGCCCTAGGTCCTTGTGCAAGAGGAGGCACAGAAGCACGCCGCCAAGCCATCAAGCTCTCATGCCGCAAGCACGCACACAACCATGCTGCTAGACTATTAGCGTCAAACCACGCCACTGCTAGAGTAGCATGCTGGAGGGATAACGCCACCATGGCACGGCAAGGTAGCACGCACGCATTCCGGCATGTGTCTGATGATGAGTTTGTTCAAGCCATGAGTCAACAACGTTAATTCAAGGTGAGCTTATAGCTTGGGATAATCAAGTCCAGCAATGACATCAATTATGCTTGAGAGACCCCTATTATCGATCCTGGAGTAGGAGAGGTTCGTGAGACGCAAGTTTGATGCATGTGAGATCTCTATCACCCATCACGGAGTAGGAGAGGTCCTTAGATTTTCAAGAATAATACTTGAGAGGCCCCTATCACCGATCATGGAGTAGGAGAGATCTTCATATCACCCATCGTGTAGTAGGAGAGATCCTCATATTTTCAAGAATAATACTCGAGAGGCCCCTATCACCCATTGCAAAGTATAAGAGTTGCTCAAGTCTAAGTTTCATGTCTGAGAGATCCCTATCACCCATCGAGAAGTTGGAGAGGTCCTTAGATTTTCAAAAAATAATACTAGAGAGGATTCTATCACCCATTGCGGAGTAGGAAAGTTGCTTGAGTCTCAAGTTTCATAATTTTCACTTAAGGGAGACCCCTATCACCCATTATGGAGTAGGAGATGTCCTCAGATTTTAATATTTATACTTGAGAAGACCCCTATTACTCATCTTGGAGGAGGAAAGGTCCTCAAGACTCACGACATAAGATCCCTATCACCCATCATGGAGTAGGAGAGGTCCTCACGACTCACAACATAAGATCCCTATCACCCATCATGGAATAGTCGAGATCTTCAAGTTGCTCTCAATGACATGTCAGTAATATTAGATGGCTTCCTATGAATAATCTCATATGCCTAATCAAATATGTAATGCCGGAAGGCTAAGTCCCATGATGCACTCTGGATAATCAACACGCTTGGTCTCGGGGCCGAGGACTTGGAGGAACCTCATGTCCAGATAGAATGGATAATCAACACAATTGAGTCCAAGTCAGTGAGGTCCATTTATTTGCTAAATATCTCTCACAGCACATGTCCCATGCAACTGGATTGGATACACAGTCGGGACCGACGAGGCAAAGACAACACACACCTGTCCGAGTAGATGAAGACCGGCGTACACATGAGTGAACACCAAGGAGTTGAAAGTAATCCTCTTCATCAACATATTCCATTTACACCTGACATGGTGATGGAACTATTGTAACTAGTTTCGGCAACACATGCATTCCTGCATTCCACCATCCTATATTATATATGGACAAGCAACACTCTACATAAAAACCATTGTGCGCAGCTTAATCAAAAGTTTTCTATGGACTTGCTGTGTAGATGTAATTAACCAATCGAGCCTTGCTGGCCTCGAGTATCAATGGATTACACAATTACCCAAGATAGATCTCTTTTTAAGCATTGACGCAGAAGATAGACATGTTGGGATTTTGTATTTTGTAAATCTACATGATTAATGAAATATATGGTTCCATCACAGTTTATTATTTTGTTTGTTCTCATTTAGTTTTCACCAACAGAATCCATAGGAGGTTGTGTAGACATGGTTGTGTCACTAGGAGGTTGTGTAGACCTGGTACAAAAGAAGGCACATTATGAAGAGGTGGCAAAGATGACGACACGGTGGTGAAGATGCAACAAGGGCATCAGGAAAAAGTAAAAATGATAAAGGCTTAGTCAAGGAAACATGAGAATCATCGGCAGAGGGCGAGGATAGAAAGATCTAGACTCACCGAAAACAACCCCCCTGTATATCTGCATCCTATGACCAATCGGATCCCAACAATGGTATCCCTTATGCTTAGCATTATATCCTAATAAGACACATTCAATTGACTAACGATGAGAATGATCGGCAAAGGTCAACTTAGTGCGCTCACAAGGTGCAAAAAGCACCTAGCACACAACCAAAAAAGACAAGTTGGAGTAGCTAGGCGTCTTGCCACAAAGATGCTCAAAAGGCATCCCACCCTAAAGCGTTGATGAAGATTGTATGTTACTCAAATAAGTGGTAGTGGAAACAACCTTGGCCTAAAAATGAGGGAGCACAAAAGAAGCCAGCATGGGAGCGCGAGCAGTCAAGGAGATAATGATGCTTGCGCTCAACTGCACCATTCTGACATGCCTAGAAAGAAATTGGCTAAGTGCTCATACAGATACTTGCCCGTAGAATCCACATGAAAGACACGAATAGGAGTTTCAAAATGAGTACAATCCATAGCAACAAATGTCTTGAGTATAAACCATAACAACTAATGTTTTATAGATGAATGAAGCCTCGCCACAATGTTTTGTAAAATAAATCCAAGTGTGGTAAGAAAAATCATTTATAAAAAGAATATAGTATGTGTGATCCTCTTTGGAGGTAAAGGGAGCTAGACCCCATCCATCTGAATGGACAAGATGAAAAGGAAACTCAGACACTGACCTGTTAGAATGATAGGAAAGCTGAATCTGCTTTCTCAATAACTGTGATACTAACATAAGGACTCATAGCTAGAAACCTGACTTAACAAACCATGATGAATCAAAGTGGACAATTGAGAATCACACACAACCTAAACGATGATGCCATTGAGCAAAAGACCACAAAGCTTCCTGAGCAGAACCAACATGATTGGCAAGCACACCGGATGGTATAAGAAACTAGTGAGGCTCTCAATGGTGTTGTGAATCATGATGGTGGGGTCCAGTACCAATCAGGTGCCCATTGCGACAATCTTGAACATAGCAAAAGTCAATATCAACACGGTAATTACGATTAGTAATCTATCTAACGGACACTAGCTGCTTGGTCAAATGAACGACATGAGAAACATTAGGAACATAAAAAGATTTAGTGAGAATAGTCCCTTGGCCTACAATATGAAGGAACCATCAATGGTATGAATAGTAAGAACTGGATGGAGAACAAATGTAAGAGAGTCAAGAAAGAGACGGCCGAGTCAAGAATCCAAGGATCGTTACCTGAAGTGAAAGGTGATACGTCACAATAAGCCTAAGAAGCCGCAACAGAACCTATAGATGCAGATTACCGAGTCACGACCAGCAGCTCCAAGTAGCGGCGAGGCCACAAGATGATTGAGCAGCCTAAGAAACTCCTGTCTCAAAACCAGCTGAACCGCTCTGAGAACCTGCAGTACTAATACCCCTAGAACAAGGTTCAAAAACCCACCCAAAACGGACTGGTTTTTGGTCAAACCGGTCCGGTTCGGTTTAGGTGGGCGACCGATTTTTGGTTTAAAAGACTGGAAAAATTAGAAAATTAAAAAAACTAAAAAGCAAAAATAGTTTGGTAAACTGGTCAAACCGATCTGGATTCAAAGTTCAAAAAACAAAACTGGAAAACCTGGTTGGTAAATTGGAAAAAATGAGCGGTTTTCAATTTAAAACCTCATTTTCCATTTTATTGCAGCTTTTACAGTTTACACGTCTCCTCATCACGAACAACAATGAGAGTCAACAGGCAATGGGCGACACACCACGAACATAGATCATCAAATTGAATGCAGTCAAGAAGACAATGTTGGATTGATTTTGTGGAAAAATTGCAAGCAAGTGTGACATGCAACAGATGGATTAGAGAGGATGAACCCTAACCTAATAATTTGCTCCATACACCATGTTATGAATAGCATCTATATTCATCATGTTGACAAAAGGGGCATGTAAATAAAGGAATAGGTGGCCAGTGGCGGAGCCATCTATCAACTAGGCCGGGGGGGGGGGGGGGGGCTCTGGCCTAGTGCTGTAGGTTCAATGTGAGATTGCAATGGAAGAGAAAAGGATAGATGTGCTATGAATGTAAGTGTTGGCTTCAATTGACAGATTGCCTGTAATATATATAGGCATGTGATCTGATGATTTTAGTCATCATTGCCTTGCAACTTGTACTGAACTTCCAAATAAACTATTGGTTGGGCTCATACTTTATTAGGTTCTTGGAATATACACAAAACCCCTTAGGGAAAAGTGAAAATACACTATACATACATCTCTACCAGCTTTATCATATTTTAATAGCAGCATACCACATAATGTGCTCTTTACTCATTGTGCATTGTTATTACCAGAATTTTGAAACTGATCTCTGTGATCATCTGCTCCATCAAGTCCAAACTATCTATGCATTACAAATCACAAAGCCATGGATGTGTCTAGAATTTTTTTTATTCTTTTGGAGACATGAAACTATTTATATATATGCTTTTTATCAGTGGCAACATCCTTGTAGGTGATGGTGGAATATGTGGTTGTGTTCTTTGTGGTTGTGGCTAAGAGTCCCCACACTTTAACATAAAAATCACACAGTTCATCCTCATATATATTTGCACTACGAATCTTTGACAAATAGTTGCACCCATACTTCAGTTTTATCTTTTCTAAAAGTTCTATTCATTTCCCCGGCAGAAATATCTTCTTGAAAAACGTGCAGTTGTTGATGTTGATAATGGCAAATTGCTAAATGAAGACAACGATATTAGATCAGTAAGTTCGTACTCTATTCATACAGTTATGTTTGAATTTTGCAAATGGAAATAGAGGAAATTAATTGTGAATCATTCTTCATGTATCGTATACAAGAGGTGATATCAACTTTCATTGGATCGGTGCAGGTCCTTCAGTTTTTAATGGATGATGTGTCTGACTTCTTGTCAACACATTTTTCTAATTCATTAGAGAGAAGCGGTTCTGAGGAGAAAGGTTGTGCTTCGACACTTAAAGCTTTTATCGATTATATATCTTTGAGGGAAACTGAAAATTTTCGATCCCGGAAAGAGGACAATAAGAACTCCATCACTTTAACAACTATTCATCAGGTTTCTTTTTCATCTCTTGACTGCAATTAATTTTGCCGGTTGTGCCATTTGGCTATCCTCTGAGACCTGGAAACATGATCTTCCCTTTTCCTTTGTAGTCAAAAGGTTTGGAGTGGGATGTTGTGTTCATTGTGCAGGTATTTTCTTCACCCTTGAGTAGAGGTTTACATACAGCTACAAATAGTAGTGCTAGGCAAGCAACCTGATGGTGCTTAGCACCTAAGCGATCAGGTAGGCTTGGCACGAAATTTTTTAAATAGGGCACATGTAATCTTGATTACATGGGCATGGCAATATCAGAATCAATGACAGATTAATCAACTTTTTTTCCCATAATGTGATGCACATGGCAAATAGATGAAGGTCAATGATTTATCCAGATGGTCTATACATTTGTTGATTAATAATAAGTGTCTTCTTTTTCTTTATTTCTTGCTTCTAACATAATTTTTTGCTAATTGCTTTTACATGAACTTATCAACCAAGTTCTGTTTTGACACCAATGCTTCTTTCATTGCACAGGCAAATGATTCAGAAATTCCTTTATTGCATGAGTTCAATGGCACAACAAAGGAAGCAGGAAGCACATTGGAGGTTTTCCTTTTACATAATTTTCTTTCCATCACATGTTCTTGATGTACCATACTTCATGACTGATGTTTTAACTACAGGAGGAGAGGAGACTATTCTATGTTGCGATGACACGGGCTCGTAAAAATCTTTACATCTTGCACGTTACTGTTGACTCTAATCGCCAGGCAAGTTATTCTGTGTATTCATCCTTATCCTTAAACAATATCAAGGTTTTTGACTTCAACTATTGGCTTACAGCTTTTGCAACCGTCACGTTTTCTCAGAGAAATTCCCGCCCACCTTCTCGAGGTGCAGGTGAGACCATAAGATCTCATTTTACCATGCATATCCTCTCTTGTTTCGTGAAATATTTCCTTTTCTTTTGGTAGACTGATAGACCTGCTAAAAAAAGAGCAGCCTGGTGCACATCGCTCCCGCTTAGGTAGGGTCCAGTAGGGGTGCGATCACGTTTGGGGTCTTTTGTATGCAGCCTTTCCCTGCATTACTGCAATAAGCTGTTTTTAAAACTTGAACCTGTGGCCTCATGATCAAAAGGCAAAAACTTTATCATCGTACTAGAGCTCCTCTGCACTGATAGATCTGCGAAGTCTATTCCCTCTGTTCCTAAATTGTTGTCGTTGTTGACTTCTAATATCAACTTTGACCATTTGTCTTATTAAATTTTTTTTGATAAATATCATATATTTTATTATAATTTGGTTATTATTAGAGTTATTTGAATCACAACTTAAAAATTTTACACATTTGAACTAATTTTTTTAAATAAGACGAATGGTCAAAGTTGATGTTAGAAGTCAAATGCAACATCAATTTAGGAACGGACGGAGTACTTTGTTGATGACTTAAGGTTAGGATGCAAGTCGGATTATTCAAAACCCACTCCATTCAGCTTGCTACTTAATTGATAGCCTGTCTGTACATATGAGCCATTGTGTTGACCTGCCCCATTTTCATTGTAGCAAAGGACTTTTCTAAATTCATGCTTTTTTTTTTGTGTTAACCTATAGGGCGAGGAGACTCTTGGAAAAGTTCCTCAAGAGCCTTCTGAGGATATTCCTTTTGATGAGCCTGAAGGAGATACATCGTTTCAAAAGTCCAATGCAGAACAGTCTGAAACTTTACCATACCCTGAACTGGCTCAAGGATGCCTTCTAAATAATTTCTTAAAAAGGTAATCGTATTTGCGATTTGATATTTTATTTTGATTTTTTTCTTGCAAATATTTCTTTTTAAATTATTTGTATCAGAAATATTTCTTTTAAATTATTTGCATCAGCTCGATTTCATATATTCACTTGATCCTTAATTCTTTTTATAGATTTGATATTGATGATAGATCAGTAGTTTCACATATATTTCATCATTGGGCCAAGAAGGTGGCATTTCAAAATCCAAAGAGACTACTTGATAAGGTACTGTCATGACCACTCTTGAAGACTTTGAAGCTTTCCTTTTGCACTTCATCTCTGGTTCTTTCATGTTGGATGTGTGCTTGATTTTTCAGATAAGTTTTGTTATTGATGAACGCATACGAGGTAAAGGCTACAAACGCAAGGTGACCTCTCCTCTGTCCCATGTTCCAAAGCATCATTGTCCTTATTAGCCTTTCAACTGTTTTACATCATCACCAGTAATTGTTAAGGATCACATAGATGATATTTCATTTAAACAAAAGTTCTATCCCCCTTTGGAGAGCTTGACTCTGAAAAGCTGATGGCACGTTCTTATCCAGGATGTCTTGCGCAAGCTGAAGTCATTCCTAAATGCTGATGAAGCAGTGGGCTATGCACAATATGTGAGATAGTTTTCATTTTCTTAGTATTATGGTTTGTCCATTTTCATAGTTTTCCAGTTCATAAAATAAACAACTATAATAATTGTGCCAATTTCAGGTTATCAAGTGGGAACAAATTCCAATTGAGATGCGAAACCAGTTGAATAGAGAAAGGCAGGCAAGCCCTTGACTATCACAAACATCTTGCCTGTTTAATTCAAAGAAAGCAATGGTTTCCAGGGATGCTCTGTTCTTCATATGAGCCTTACCTTGTGAGTTTGTGGTTCTATTTCAGGATCATTTCCAGAAGCGGAGGATAGAGAATTCCATGGGTTCCTCTGAACCTACAGTTAAACAGGTCAGGTATCTTAGAAATCTCTTGTTCTTGCTTTGACACTCCAATATATTCTGCATCTTAGTTTGTCCGAACTCATAGTTCTACTTTTACTTTTTAGCCCTTCTTGATTTCCATCACCCAACCAAAACTGATATCCATCCCTGCATGTCTAACTACAGATATCATACCTGCGGAACCTGGGGTGCACTATCACACCGGCTTCTCGCCTACATGCTTCTCATCTCATTGAGAAGTACAAATCGCTCTGAGTTACCTGCTGCTATGATCATAGTGCTTGAGCTGAAGCCGGAAGCAGTATATAAAGCACAGGTGCCCAGACGGCGACAAAATTGTTAGTATCTTTGGGATCATGCTATTTAGTAGACTGAAAATGTCACGGTAGAACTTACCTGATGTTTTTTGTACATGTTGTACATATGTTGGTGTAGCAGCGTAGGGAAATATATCAATATTGCACCCCAGCAGCCTGGGAATCTTGTTGCAAGTGTTGAAGTCCAGGGCCAGAGCAGTGCCCGTCGTAGCTTTCAGCAAGGATTGCAGACAGGATAATCGTCGTTTTCGCTGGATGACAGCAAGCGAGGATGTTTCTGCGGGTCAATTTGTACATCAAGTTCGTGTCAGTTTCAGGATGAATTTGTCTGCTGTCCACACACTTTTCTCCACCATATTCCTTGGACACTACGAAGGATATTTGCGCCAGATCGAGGAAACGGGTGGACACCTGTGGTCAGGCCGTCAGGGCCGGGGAGCCTCACGAACCAACGCGCGCATGCAAGCTAGTACCTGCATTCTTGCCTTGCCGCTTCCGCACGTTGGGGGAACCGAGCTTTTTTGTGTCTCCCGGTTTTATCTCCTTGCTGTTGCGCTGCGCGCGCTTATCGTCTGCCTCCATTGGCGGCCTCGCTCTCTTCTTCCTTTCTGGGTATCGCGTTGCCCCTGACCGGAGAGAGAAGGTCGCGCGATCATGGAGTGCCTGCTGGGCCTGCTCAAGGTGCGCGTGGTGCGAGGGTTGAACCTGGCCATCTGCGACCCCCTCACCCACAGCAGCGACCCCTACGTCATCCTCCGTCTCGGATCGCAGGTACAAGACCATTTTGTGCTTCCTTTTCCTGCTTCCAGTTCATGATGCCCCCCGCGCCTTTGGCTCTCTTTTGAATTTTATTACCCAATCGTCTGCCGCATGTTAATTTTTCCATAGACAATGACATATTTGTGGTTCGCTATATATATCGTGTAACTGAAATTCAGATGAGCAATGTTTTCATGAACGGTTGCACTACTTGATAGCTAGCGTTCGGCAATAGAAAGCGGTGTAAATGGACGAAGCAGTAAACAAGGTGTCGTTTAAGGTTTGCAAGCTAGCTTGTCTTGCTACAAAAGATTCAACGACTCAGATCCCCAGACTCGATCAACCCCTCTTCTAGACCGAGCCCTCCCAGTGTTACCTGCTTCCGAAACACATCTGGTGAAATCAAATGGAGTTTACAAAGAAACCTCATTTATTTGATCGTCCTTTTGTTCCAGCAAAGGCAAACATTTTGGGCCCAGGCCCACCTATCATGCATGTAAGAAACTATTAGCAAGAGCTACCTAACCCGCGCTTGATGCACCACGTGATGGCTTCAATCAGCCTTTCTAAATATGTGTGTTCGATTCCAATAGTCGTGTGGATTGCCTGGTAACTTACGAATTCATATAAAAACCCAATTGGATCAGCATTTTCTGACCATCTTGTTGAATTTTAAAAAACTGAATTCTAAACAAATTTGAATTTAATTAAAAGTATTGTACTAAATTCCTATTTTCATATAAAAGTAAATTACTAGTAAAAGATTGAGGAGAAATCTGACCATATTGTTTTACGATAAGACTAGTTGACAGGTTCCACTAATATCACTAGCCAAGCCATTGCGCCAAGTCGTTTTTTAGTTTTTTTTTATACTACTCTGCAAAAGTCGATGTATATTTCCCTGTTCCAAAGGATCTTTCGAGATAGCGCCAACTATTTTTTTAGTCCTTACGCAATCTGCAAAAGTTGTTCCGTCCTCTGTTCGTAAGGATCTTCTTGAATTGCCATTATTAATCCCACTTTCTTGTGTGGACAATCGTTTCCAATTTCCCTATACTATGCAGAAAGTGAAGTCAAGTATAAAATACAAAACAATAAATCCAGAATGGAACGAGGAGCTCACGCTATCCATCACAAACATGATGCTGCCGGTCAAAATTGTAAGCTCATCGTCACCATTTGCATGAACAAATTCCACGCGACGTTTGCATCTGCCTAGCTTCTTCTTCTTCCTCCTGGTACTAGCTAGGTCTCAGTAACTTGGCACTTGAAATTTCAGGAGGTCTTCGACAAAGACACGTTCACCAAGGACGACAGCATGGGCGACGCCGAGTTCGGCATCCTGGACTTCGTGGAG
Source organism: Zoysia matrella (assembly GCA_001602295.1). Classification (NCBI taxonomy): domain Eukaryota; kingdom Viridiplantae; phylum Streptophyta; class Magnoliopsida; order Poales; family Poaceae; genus Zoysia; species Zoysia matrella. The sequence continues at coordinate 116,403 of BCLG01000686.1, read as the reverse complement.
ACGGCGAAGCAGGACCTGAGCGACGTCTCCGACGGCACCGTGATGAAGACGATCCACCCGGACAAGGGCAACTGCTTCGCCACCGAGAGCCACATCGCGTGGAAGGACGGCAAGGTCTCCCAGGACATCGTGCTCAGGCTCAGGAACACCGACACCGGCGAACTCGTCCTCCACCTCCAGTGGGTTAACATCCCCGGCGTCGCACGGTGAACGACGGCGATGGCGCATGCATGACGGTGAGAGAGAAGCCCCGGATGATTTATATGATGTAATGATGTAACGCAACGTTGCTCCGTTTATGAGATGTGGACAGTGGAGAATAACCAGAACGTCCTGGGGTGGGAGGGAGACCCCAGGATGTAATGCAATATATATCTACGGCATGCCTCAGTCTTGTGTTAATGGGAGCACATCTTGATTTCGTTTTTTTTCCCTAAACCCCAAAATATTTTTATCCGTAAAGATATTTGCTTTGAATTCTGTAAAACTGTAGTTCGTACTGCAGTGGCACATGGCTCAGTGTCTCATGGATCCACATTTAACACCAGGTAGGAACCAATATACAACTCATCTAAACTGTTTGCGACCAAATTACACTTTGATATATAGGAGTAATTCGGACTTCAGACCTCGCATGGCTCCTGCCCCTGATAAATGCACTTCGCAAAAACTTTCAACTTCATCAGAGTAAAAACTGAAAAACATTTAGGAGTCTGCAGTCAGTACAGCGAACAAAAGAGATTGGATTGTTTTGCTCGTTTTCCTGGACAAAATTTCAGAACAGACTGCTTTTCTTTCAGAAGCCCTGAAAAACTTTCTACAGACTGCTTTTCCTACTGCTCAGTTATCTGCTTGGTGGAATAATATTGTTGACAATGCGAATTCTATCTCTTGTGACCTGTAACTCAAGTTTTCTGTTCCTAACAGTAACAAATCTCTGAATCTTTCACCAGCTACAATGTCAGTTGCTCAAAACTTCTCTCTAAACTTGCCTCAGATAGCTCAAAATAAAGAGATTAAACTTAATAATTCTGATAACCTGGATAGTCTTTACATCAAAGATTGTATGGTAAAGAGAGCCTATAGTAAATCTTATGCTCCAATCTTAACCTGTTACAAAAGATCCAGCAAGTCTCAGAAGGCAGAATCTACAACTCTAGCAAAATCCCTGCAGGCTTGCCAACCATAATCTGATCTAGAGATCCAGCCCTTCAAGTTCACGTAAAAAAAAAGGAAAGCTTGCACTATCTGCCTGTCCAAAGATCTCTCCCCAAGAGCCTTAGAGAAGCATAAAACTGCAGAATAAAGATGGCTATAGACTGCATCAAGATAAAAAAAACAGCAAATTGAACCAGACCACTCCCCTCAAGCAACATTTCCAGAGGAGGCGGAGCTTCAACAGGCTATTAGCCATTTCTGGTTCCAAGGCCCAGTCAAATTTCCCTCTCTTTCTAACCTAGAAAACTTGCAGTCACCTTATCCCTCTAATCATGTCCTTGCCATTCAACAGGTGGCACACAACTGCGAAATACCTCCTGAGGAGGTGGACCCAGCCTTACTGATGAAGCCTACTGACCCTTCAGGTAGCGGCATTGGCAAGGACTGCTTGTTTGAAGATCAACAAGTTATCAATGAATACCCTTTTGTAACATGCGAGGCTGGATAGTGGGATGGTCTTTTGGTGTATTTATGTGACTTTAGAGTTCTCTGCTGTTGGCTTTTGTTTAGTCCTCATTTTGAGGCTTATTTTGTCTGATGACTTGTTGATCAATACTCACTCATTGTTGGTATCGTTGGACTAGGACTACTGTTTGCCCGAACTATTCTCGCTACAATGCTTGGGTTCTGGCCTTTGGCTGCTTGGCTTATGATCTTTATGTTACCTTTTGCTCTCCTCGTCTTTCTGTAACGTGTTTATTGAATGGGATCTATGTTGACTGGACCTTCAATGTCGGATTCTGAAATCTGATGTCCTCGCCATTATTTACCCAGTGTTTTAAATGGATACACCATCAAGAAATTGGAATGTGTTGGATTGGAACATTAGAGGTATCAACGATGAGGCCAAGCAACGGGCGATGAGAGCAAAAATAGAGGAATGCCAGTGTTCCATCATCTGTCTACAAGAAACAAAAAGAACCTCCTTTGATCACTCATTCATAAAAAAATTAGCTCCTAAGAGAATCAATAAATTTACCTTTGTCCCCTCGAATGGTAACTCAGGTAGCTTACGCTTAGATTGGAATGGCTCTCACTTTCAAGGCACAATCAAGTATTCCTCTCAGTTTGCTATTATGGTTGAGTTTGCCTCAGGTTTATCCGGTTTACAGTGGACTCTGACCATAGTTTATGGGCCATGTCATGGTGAACAACGCGACCTCTTTCTTCAATGGCTATCGGACCTGGACCTCAGTCCTATGGATCTAGCTATGTTCATAGGGAACTTTAACTTTTACAGATCAGCAGAAGACAGAAATAGAGCAGGGGCCAACCAGATAGATATGATAACTTCAACTTAGTTATTAGTAGTCAGGGGCTTACAAAAATTCCTTTAAAAGGCAGAAAATTTACATAGAGCAACATGCAACATGACTCTCTCCTTGAACAGTTGGACTAGTGTTTCACCACTCCTGTCTGGACAACTACATTTTCCAACACGCTCTTACTTCCACTCTCAAAGCCTCTCTCGGATCATGTCCCCTGCTATGTTCAAATAGCTTCTGGCATCCCCAAATCAAAGATTTTCAAGTTTGAAAACTTCTGGTTAGAACACCCGGGATTCATGAAGTTAGTGGAATCTAGTTGGTCTCACAACCTTATCACCACAAACCCAACATCCATAATTTCTTCTAAATTTAAGATTCTTCGAAGAAATCTAAAGCAGTGGAGCAAGCAGCTATCTAAATTGTCCTTGCATATCAAGACCTGCAACCAAACTCTGCAAGTCTTAGATACATTGGAAGAACAAAGGAATCTCTTTCTCCAGGACAGGAATTTCAGAAAAATTCTCAAACAGCACATCAATAGACTGCTAAATTACAAGAACATTTACTGGAGACAGAGATTCACATAGAGATGGGTAAAAGATGAATGTACAAAGTTTTTCCATGCTGCAGCAACTGAAAGGTACAGAAATAATACCATTACTAGTCTCCAAGATGAAGATGGCAGAACTCTCTCAGAACATACTGCTGCTATCATTTGGAATTCCTTCAAGAGCAGAATGGGCTTTCAGGAACAGACAGAAATGCTCTTTCATCTACCCAGCTTGCTCTCAAGGAATTCTACCTTAGAACATTTACAGGATCCTTTTACACCAGAAGAAGTTGACCTGGTTATCAGAGAAATGACCAATGATAAAGTTCTAGGCCCAGATGGTGTCAATGCTCTCTTCTATAAGAAATGCTAGAATCTAATGGGCAGACAGAAAGATCAGATTCGAAAACTACCTCCTCAAAGGTGACTTCTATGATCTTTGCAGCAAATTTCAGGAAGGTTCTGTCAACCTCCAGCCTATTAACTCCTCCTTCATTACCCTGCTCCCTAAGATAAATAACCCAGTCACTATCACTGATTTCAGACCCATTACTCTCCTAAACACCTCCCTGAAGATCATCACCAAAGTTCTATCCATCAGATTGCAGAAGGTGATCACAGAGCTCATTCATACCAACCAATATGGCTTCATTAAGTCCAGAACTATTCAGTACTGTTTAAGTTGGGCATATGAATACTTACACCAATGTCACCAAACAAAAGAAGAAATGATTATTCTTAAGCTAGACTTTGAGAACGCATTTGACACAGTTTCTCATAAAACCATCATGGATATTATGGAACACTTGGGTTTCCCAAAAAAATGGAACAATTGAGTCTTCTCTATCCTTCAAACAGCTAATGCCTCTCCTCAATGGTATCCCAGAGAAATCTTTCTAGTGCAAAAGGGGTGTAAGACAAGGTGATCCTCTATCACCCCTTCTCTTTGTATTGGTTGGTTGCAGACCTGCTCCAACATATCATTAACAGAGCAGCCAACATAGGTTGTCTGACCAGACCCTTGCTCCTGGCTCACATCAGTGACTTTCCAATAGTCCAATATGCAGATGACACTATTCTAGTTCTCCAAACCTCCCAAAAGGAACTGTTCTTCCTCAAAGCCCTGCTTCACTCCTTCACAGTGTCCACAGGACTGAAGGTTAATTATGCTAAGTCTTGCATTCTGCCAATCAATGTGACTGAAGATAAGTTGTAGATCTTAGCAAGAGTCTTTGTATGTAAAATTGGGACCTATCCCTTCACTTAGGTTTGCCTAGGGGTCTTCCCAAACCGAAAGTGGAGGATCATTTGCCCCTCATTTCTATAATTGAGAAAAGGCTCTCTTCTACTGCCACATGGCTTTCAATGGTGGGCAGACTAACCTTGATTAAATCATCCATCTCCTCCATTTCTATATATGCTATGTGCACGCTCAAGCTTCCTAAACCAGTCTTCAAATGGATTGACAGAGCGAGAAAAGATTGTCTTTGGAGAGGAACCGATATAGCAAGTAAGGGAAAGCCTCTTGTTCAATGGGAACAAGTTACATTGTCAAAAGACGGTGGTGAACTAGGCCTAAAAAACCTCCAAACCCAAAATGATGCCCTTCTTCTCAAGCATCTGGATAAATTCTATAACCAGAAAGACATACCATGGGTTCAGCTAGTCTGGCACTCTTAATACCCAAAGAAAGTCCCTCATGCAACTTGTGAAAGATGCTCCTTCTGATGAAAAGACATCTTTAGACTTGGGGATAAATTTAGGAGAATAGCTTCAGCTACTGCAGGGCAGGGTAATACCTTCATGATGTGGAAAGATGTTTGGAATGGCTAGTTCCTAAAGCAGGAGTTTCCTAAACTTTTCTCCTTTGCTAGGAAACCCAATCACTCTTCGTGAGTTCAGAAGTGAAACAAGGATTGACAACTTATTCTTCCCACCACTTTCTCAACAAGCCTTACAAGAATATCATCAATTTCTTCTTTGCATCCACCAGTTTGATGACAATATGAATGAAAGAGATTCCTGAAATTATATTTGGGGGAGTGACATCTACTCCACGGGTCACTTCTACAATCATTCTTACAGTAGCATTGTACCCCCTAAGCCTTTCAAGTGGATTTAGGAAACCAAAGCCACGAAAAAGGTGAAGATCTTTGTCTGGCTCATGTTAAAGGACAGACTGAACTCAAGAAACCTACTTAAGAGAAAGAATTTCAAAATTGAAAATGATGACTACAGTTGCGTCCTTTGTGATGCCAATCTGAAGGAACTCACGTATCATCTCTTTTTCCAATGTGACTTCAATTCAGATTGCTGGGATTGGCTTCAGATTACCTGGAACCACAGTCTTCCCTTCTTTCAGACTATCCAAAGAGCAAAACTTGATTTTCAGAATCCCTTCTTCATGGAGATTTTTGCTGTAGCAGCTTGGGGGATCTGGAAGCAGAGGAATGACAAAATTTTCAAAGGGATTATGCCTACAATTGCTGCCTGGAAATCTAGCTTTAAGTCCTGCTTTTCCACCCTTTTGTACAGATTTGCCCCTGATAAAGCTCAGTTAGCTTCTGCTTGGCTCCTTTCCCTCCCCCCTTAGATTTGTAATCTTTCTCTGTTTTTGTCTTTTCTTCTGTACAGTCTTACTTTCGTTTTTGAAATAAATTTTACAGCAGGGGTTTTCCTTTGCTGTATTCTTGCTCAAAAAAAAAATTCAGAACAGCAGAATGGAGTATATACACCATGGCTCACTTACTATGTACCAGAGTTTTAGAAACCGGCGGCCAAACCGGTCCAGCCCGGTATAGGGTTGGGTCCGGTTTTCGGCCAAAACCGGACTTAGCATTGTAGCAAATCCGGCTAGCCGGCTGGTTTTTTGCCAAACCAAAAACCAGTCAGAGCCTGGTTTCTAAAACCTTGCTATGTACAATTCAGTTTTCCATATCTGCAGATCAAGCGTATAAGCAAGAACGGCAGGTGATAAAAATCGATCCATGGCAAGGATTCAACTAATTCAGAGAGAGTGGTGAGATCTCATTGTTGTTGCTTCGAGAGATTTCATGTGGGCACTGATGCTTGGCCATTTGCACGTCCCGCGTGAAATGGGTCCTCGACTTAGCATAAGGAGCTTCCCTTGCTGCAGTAAGTCCAATCAATCCGTTAACTTTGTGCATCTTGATTTCGGGTTACGCAGCTGCTCACATCTCTTACCTGCAGCTAATTTTTGAGCCCGGAGAATGTTCTGCCTTCTCTTCCACCAGCACGCTGCGAATACCACTAGAAACAGAAAAGCTAAAAGCACCCCGAAGGCCATTCCAATCTTCGCACCGACAGACAAATGAGGGCCACACTGACATAAGCCAGGAATTCCACATAATCCAGCATTATCTGTGAAGCTGTCATTCAAGTGTATCAAGCGAAATTGAAGTTCAAATATGTGTCTAAGTTGGTATAAATGATGTTATTCTTGGAGAAAATTTGGTAAGTACTCCAGAATGCTTAGTTATTATAGTGATAATATGAGAAAAGAGATGAAATATTTTACAAATTGAGTGATATCTTACTTGAATCTTGCTCTGTGCAGAGGCTCCCAAACTGGCTGGGACCATTCCCGGCAGATGATTTCTATTCAGATTCCTTAATAGAGTAACTATTATAGTAAGAACGATTTTGTGGCAGAACCGCCCCAAAATCACAGGCGGCTCGCCGAAACTTACCGGATGTGAGGAAGAACGGGCCAACCGGGCCGAAACTCCGAAAATGGGGAAACTTCGATTCCGGCCATGCGACCGGGGAGGGTGAGGGAGCAGCAGCGCGGGTCGCTGGAGGACGGGGTAGCGCAACTCTCCGTCGAGGAGACGAGGGCTGGGGATGGCCGGGTGGCGCTGCTCCGTGGTGGCACCAGAGTTGGCCGGTGAGAGGGTGAGCGACAGAGACGAGACAGGGTCACAGGGTGCGTGCTCCTGGAGAAAATATCGATCTGGTGCGGGGCGCTGGCTTCCAGAGGAAGGAAAAAGTTGGAGATGGGAGGCTGACAGGCGGGCCCCGCATGTCGAGGTGTCCAACCGAGTTAACAGTTAAGCATATTTGAGACAAAAGCGAAACGAACAAATGAACTCGGATTGACTTAAAACTTAGTAGGATAGATCTGTGACATATGTTCTCCAACATAAATGCCATGCACAGGGCTTTTCAAAAAAATGAGGAAGATATGAAATTTCGAAAGTTGCCAATTGATATGGATAGTTGGAAAAATCTGCTGGAAGCATGTCAAAGCTTAATGCTTAGACATTTTGGGAACAGAAACAGAATGAGCAAACGATCTCGAAAAGGGTTGAAATTTGGTAGAACATTTCTTCACCCTGTGGTTTACAAGATAACCAACATGCACGGGTTTTTTCAAAAAATACTGCGAGTTATAGAATTTTGAAAACAGCTAAGTGTTGAGTGGACTTGAAAAGAAATCTGCTGAAGACAGATCAGTTAATTAGTTTACAAAGTCTGAAAAGACTAACTCCACAGTTCTGAAACTCTTGAAATTTGGCAAGATGAAATAATGTACCAAGAGGAACAACTTTTGTTTTGGAATCGAGTTGAATTTCGAACTGAATTTTAATTTACAGAATTTGGAAGATAGACACTTATTAAGAAATCAGAATAGAAATTGAGCCCTTTTAAATTGGAATGAGCTTTACTAAATTTCTACAAATTGCCAACATGAAAGCATTTTCAGTCTAAAACGTAGTTTCCCCCATTTCATCACTTTTATCTTTGAAGGTTTGAACTTCCACTTTTAAATTCAGAATTTTGAATTACTGACTTGGATTCCTTTCATCTTTTTGAACTTTAATTATTGACTTTCCAATTCTGTCTAAAAT
>BCLG01000686.1:51371-101213 GCA_001602295.1 Zoysia matrella | reverse complement strand
TTTCTTTTTCTTTTCCTTTTTAATTCTATTAATTACTTCTTAATATTGTTGATTACTATTTGTCCATTCAATGAATTTATTTAAATTATATGCAATGACATGAATTGCTATGCACTCCTTAGCAAATTTATTTTTAAAAGAATTTTCAATCTAGTCTAAATTGTGAAATGCATTTAACTTTTGAAATTTTAATATTTGGAAAGGTTTGAAATTTTGGGTGTCACAATAAAAAACTAAATCGCCCGAACCAACTGTAACCAAACCGCCAATGATGATTGAGAGTAGAATGAATGAAACCCTCCAGAGCCCTTTCATCTCTTAGCTCAATCCTCGGCAGGCTTTTGAGCCTTCCTTGTTCTGCTTGTTTCTGTGCTGGGTCCTGTATTGTAGTGGAGTTGTTTTCTTTCTTTTTCTCTCTCCCTTTGTATCTCTTTCGTACTTTGTTTGGTTTTAATATAATCTCTCACAGTGGGTGTCTCCCTTGATTTTTTTTTTTTGGTTTAAAAAAGGTCAAAGAGTAGTATGCTAATTGTTAAAATTGTCATATATTCTTGGTGCTTTCATCCTTTTTTTATTTGCTGGGTTTAGTATTCGGTTGGAGTTCAGTTTGATCTTGCTCCTGTAGAATATAACTTTATATTAGTTTCATGTTACTGAAATACAGCCGCTAAATACAGACTTTTTCAGTTTCAAATAGTATGTATATATTAATTCAGTAGTATGGCTGTAAATAAATCAATGCACAGAATTTCTTTTCAGTTTTTTAAATATTTGGTATATATAAAGCACTAGAAGACATATAGCATGCTAATAATAAAAACTACTCTCAATCATCATTGGCATGATATAGAAACTTACAGTCCATCAATGACCCAATTCCCTTTTTTGTTATCAAACTGGCAATCAACTCCACTCCATGGATGCTGCTGAGGAACACAGGTGTCACCATTCCAGCCAAAACGGAGAGGAAGACCAAATGATCTCTTCAATTTCCGCAATTCACTCACTATAGAGAGTAAAAAAACAATAAATAATGCATGCAACTAATAGCTAGTTCCTGGGAAAATAAATCAATGAGCACTCATGGGATGTGCTGCTTTTAGGTTCAACAAAAGCAATTCTTCAAATGGCCTTCTGAACCTTTTCCACAGGTAGACCATCCTCAGACTTTGAAATGAGTGAGGCTCTAAGCATAAAGTTTGGCATTGCAAGAAACAACAGGAAAACAAGTTTGCAGGAAAGAACCTTCTTGAGGCAAAGCCTTCTTTTCAGCTGGGATTATCTCAAACACCTCAATGGCGTTAATAATGGCACGGGTCCCTTTCACAGGTTGCAAGATGATTTTAGTGTTGTTCCGCTGACAGCCATGGTTTTATTCAAAACAAGTGCAGTAAAGCGCTCTCCTGTCATACGGACTATGTCGACATCCTTAAATGCAGTATCTCCGTTGATGAGCACATCAAATACTCTTTGCTCTTCTGCAGTGATCCCATTAGCAACCTCTGCAAAGTAAAGCCATACTGAATAGTTCTTGTTTGGAGTAACATCCATTTCAAAAGATAAGCTTGGTTGCCTATCAGTGCCACTATAGCTGATTGATATATGCTTTGAGGATAAAAATTCGGTGTGAGCAATGTCTCCACAATAACATTCTCAGTTGAAATAGACTGATCATCAGAACTAGATGACAAAGTTTTTGATCCTAACCAGAATCTGTCCCCACCCCAGCTGATACCATTCAGATCCTCATCAAAAGCAGGCTTTCCAGAGCCACAAGTCAATCTTTTGGCTGTTTTAAGCACTGCCCCCTTTCCCCATGATGGGCCAAAGTTATAAGCATTGTCATCTATTTGAAGAACTTCAATAGAAAGAATGGATGGATCACCATGACCTGTGCTGTGGAAGCAAATTGATAAGCTTGAATCCTGAACAAAAACCAAAGCCTCTGCAAATGTCTTCTCGTCATCACTGCTCCCCCCAGAAATAAAGAACTGAATAGTGTGCCCTCGACAGAAACATCAATAATTGGCTCGCTGTCAAGATTAGGATTGGCCACAAGGGCGAGGAAAATCCTAACCTGATAGTGCCCATTGGGAACGTTGTTGATGTAGTAACAGTTTTCAGGGCCATCAGAGAGCGGGAGGAAAATCCTAACCTGATAGTTCCCATTGGGAACGTTGTTGATGTAGTAACAGTTTTCAGGGCCATCAGAGAGCGGGAAATATCGAAGCGTTTTCAGAGGAAGGATAATAAAGCTTGGACGAGTGGCATTTGCAAATCTGCCCCCGGTATAACCAAATTCACTGTACCACAATGTATTCGTCGGAGCGGTGCGGACATTGTCAAAACTTCCACAGCTTATACAGATGGTATATGGTTCTGAAAATAAGCAGACAGTTAAGAGTAACATGGATAAGGAATTCTAAATGGACGCACCATGTGATTATATAGGCGGCCAAGAAGTCACCCAAATCATAAAGTCAGGAATGCAGAAAGGCAGGTTTCCGTTTTTGCTTTCCTTTCCTCCTACTTAATCTCACATGACAACTTCCTATTTAGTGACTTCAGTCATAGCTTGAACAATCTTTATTTAAAGTATCATTAGCAAAATGTATGCTCATGTGCACAACGAAGGGCCATGACTGTAGTACAAACAAACATAGCAAAGAAGCAACCAATATGAGATGGGTAAACAAATATTTTTAAATGAGCGAGAAGCAATTCCCATATCGTCGGCGGCACCAAATCCAATTGCAAGATATGAAACTGGCTAAAGACAGATGTACAATCAAAAAGGTTTTAAGATCGAAACCAAACAACACGAAGTCATTAAGAAACCGAAATCGAGGAACTGGTGGCTCTTAGAATGACAGGATTTCTGGATAAGGACAAGAAAATGCAAGGTAGACACGAAATCTGTAGCTCTGGACACCACAAACTCGTAGTAGTAGATTTGCAATGAATGCAGTACCATTCGGAGAGGGTCGCCTCCGCGCAACGCAGCATTCACTGACTTGAAAGGAGGAGGTCCAAATCTGTATGTAGCTCAAGGCGAGCAAGGAAGGAGCACCGAACCGAAGAGCTCACCTTTGCTATGGTCAGCCGCGCGAGCTCGAAGAAACGCCGGCGACACAGCCACCGCGAAGATTTTTCTACCTCTTATTAAAAAAGTTTTTTAAAAAATATTTATTTTATTGTGAATCAATTCATTATTAAAAATACTTTAAGTTCATTTATTTTTGTATTTTAAAAAAATTTAATAAAATAGATGTTCAAACATCAATTTTTAAAAAATCAGAGAAAGTACGAAACATATGGTCACTGGATTATTTGTGCTGACGGACGGGAGGATTAATGTGGAGCAGCACACGTTATGGAACACGATGACGACTCGCGAGCGCGGGATGAATGTAGCCCTGATCGTTTCCATAAGGGCACCTTCAACGCTGGTGCGAACCGATGCATCTCGGCGGTTCGATTCGTAAAAGTTCGGTCCCTCCAATGTGTGTGGTCCCGCAGCTGGGTAAAAGAATCTTTCCTTTCTTCTCTGTCCGCCTCCATCGCGGAGGAAGCAGGCGTTGGCCGTGCCCAAAATAGTATTTTACTAGTAAATTTGCTCCACAATTATCACGCTTTGTTTTATATTTTTGTTGCGCATCTCTAATTGAAACAGTATATTTTAAATTTATTATTTAACAAATAAAATTATAATTGCTTTGATATAAATAACAAAGTTTTATAAACATATACTCCAGTCTGAAAAAGAAATTGTCGACATGTTCTTTAAAGCATAAGTATGATCTTTATTATCTATAAAATATTTAATAAAAAATAACATCGATACATTTTTAAGAAAGTATTTTAAAACAAATTATTTCTAATTTTGTATCTTAATAAATTTAAAATTATTTTTAATTTATATTGGCAATGTTTGATTAAAACATTGTATTTAAAGCTACTATTTTTTTAAACCGGAGTTGTAAGCGGGAAAAAGATTGAATCTTAGTTTTCATAGTAATCAAAGAGCATTTTTAAGAGATAAAACAATTTAAGTTATGTAAATATACATTTTTATAACATATAAATGTCTTTAATTATAAGCATATACTTGCAAGACATAGAAGTAGAATAAATTTATAAAAACTTTTTTTATATCTTTTACAATAGTTTTATTGCATTTATAGCAAAAGTAAATTTGATTTAACAAAACAGTTACAGTTAATTTCTTATATTTAGCTATTTTCCATATGTACTACCATATACTCTCTCTATTTCTAAACTATTATTTACTGTTATTTCTAAATTATTATTTACTGTTGAATTTTAATATTATCTATAACTATTCAACTTATCTAAAAATTAATTCAAATATGTAAAATTTTATATTGTGATTCAAATAACTTAAATGATAAAGCAAATTATAATATATGAAATTTATAAAAAAATTAAATATAACTATAGTCAAAATTTATATTAAACCTGAAAAAGCTAGGACGATGACACGGTCGTTCGTGTCTATTTTCATCGATTACAAGCACGCTTCTACGTTAACAAAGAAAAAAAATTTCCTTTTTAATATCTGCCGTTAGATTTTTTGAGAGTTAGATCGAATTAAAATCAAACCGAAATTTTATTTACTTTTAAATTAAAATTTAGTAAAGATCAAAATAATTTATAAAAACATTCGCGGATCGAGCTGTTTTAACACCCTGCTGCGGTAGAAATCGAATGTAACTTAAGCATCTTTTTTTCTCTCTTTTCTCAGGTTCGGATACTGCAGTGTTGACGGTTCGCTCCAGCGAACCATGGTCAACGTTTTAGAAATCGGGATTCCATCGGTTTTCGATTTGACAAAATATTGATCGGTTATCTAGATTTATTACAGTGCTAAGTGTAGTTTTCAGTTAAAAATGGAACTCAATTTTATATCAGATCGAATCGATTTAACCGCAAACTATAAAAACTCACCGATTCACCGTTTCTAAAACCCTGACCATGGTTCGCTTCTTTGCAAAACGTTGTGGGTGCTCTACAGAAAGCTAGACGTACGTCAGGGTAGGAGTAGTTGCCACGACGTGGGCCTCTTGTTGCTTGCGGCGGTACGCATACGTACCCGGATAGTACTCCAGTAAACAAAGTTAAAAATTACTTGGAATGAGATAAATTTCACAGTACTTTCCCTGGTCGATTGGCCATTTTGCCATGGGGACTTTTGCGTTCATCACGGAGAGAAGAGCAACGATGAACGAATCTAGTCCGGATGCGGCGGATGCTGGCTTTGTTTTCCGGGAGGTCACGTGCCAACAGGAGAGTTTAAGATTGGTTTAACTATAATAGCATTCTTAACGTTGACACTTTGCTATTATAGCATCATTGGTTGATATTTATTTTATTTTATTTTGCCTGCCAACACTTGAATAGACGAAATTACCCTTGTGTGCTCGAACCATAGACAGAGACCGTGACGCACCTATGATTCATTACAGACATTGCAAATCTTATAATAAAATATTAATCTAAAGGATACGCCAGCCAATAATGTTAAAAAAATAGATATCAAAGGGGCCACAGAATTAAAACAACAGATTACGACATGAGGGGTTGCAAAATATTAATCTATTTCATTTCTATGTAAGTTCATCCATCCATGTCAAAAATATGTTCAGTGACAAACTGACTTAGCTCATATATACTTACTATGAGTTCATCCATCCAAAATTTGACAAAAATAGGTTCACGCTCCACCTCAGAGTGATAGCAGCCTAATACTAAACATATATTATAGACCTACAATACAAGCTAAACATCACAGATATGCAAATTCTTCTTGGTCTTTCTTGGAGTCATCTTCTTAGGAGCGGTTGCAATGGTTGTTGCAGTCTCCGAAGATAAGGGCTCTTGAGAAGATTGCCTTCTCCCATCAACAAAGAGAGCTGCCTTTTATTATGTATTATTAAGAGGAAATTCAGTTTAGACCCAGTTTATGCATGTGCACCAGGGAAGCTGAATCTGGCTTCGTCAGTGAAGGCCATAGAGCAGAGTAGTTTCCTTTTCATTTGATTTTAGTCAGCATTTATTTGATCTGATCCTACTCTTGGTGATGTTTGTGTTTGCGACACCTTTTCAGGGAGTAGCTTATTAAGGATCCGTTTGGTAGGACTTCTCCACGGGTTTCTTAATTGATTTCAAATGAAACCATACCAAATGGTGTATAAGAGAGTTGTTTTTCTTTATTTTTAGGGTGAATCTGTATTAAAATAAGAAGAGAAATAGAGAGCCACTAAAAGGTAGCTTCACCAGCTCTCTCTGTGCATGTTTGCCCTTATTATTGTTAATTACTCCACATTTATAGGAGATGTCATGGGAGAAGTCTTTTTACCAAACTAGAGAAACTTTTTTTTTCTAAAGAAGCCAGAGGTGAAGCTGTATTTGAAGTAGGCGTAACCCTACCAAACCACGCCTAAAAGGTTAAGATTAGAATTGATGCGATCTTTCAAATATCTTTTTATAAAAAGAGTTACTGAGCCCACATCCGCATAGGCTAACTCCTTAGTAACTTAATACTTACTCCTTGCTAGAATAAGTTTACCACGCATCTATGGTTTTGTCAAACTTACCACGCCTAAAATAGCTTTTGTCAAACTTGATGTTGATCATTGATTTTGATTAATTTAATAAATTTAGTGATATAAATTATATATATTATGAAATTACTTCTTATGAACAATCTAAAAGTAGGTTTTTTAAGTTAATCAAATTTATAAAAAATATTGGTTAAAGGTAGATGACACGCATCTCAAACATAAATTTATTTTAGAATGGAGAAAGTAAGAATTTCTTAAAAAACATTATATGAATCAGTTCAACAATGCCATGAGGCATCATTGGTTCGGCTTCCAAACCGGCTGTGGCTTCCGAAGAAGCCGAAAGCCAACCAAAGGCCCGTGTTGCGTCCAGCGTTCTTCCATCGAAGCAGCTTCCGCGAAGAACAAATTTCACAGCCGCTCGAACCCTGCTGCCACGAGCTTTGGCGGTGAGAAGTTCAGGGAAATTACCCGCATTGCCATCAGTTATGAGTCGCCAGTTTGATCCCCTTTCGAAGTAAATTTTTCTACGCCCCTTCTCTGGCTCGGCTCCCATCTCTGCTCCCGATCCCGTTCGCCACGGTCCAGCCCTCTCCACAGCTTTTGACCCCGCGCCGCCGCCATCCCTGGGAGATTGCATCGTGCCGCCGCCAACCGAGAGCGTCGGGTGCGCTTCTAGGCCGGGCGCCGAGCGTTGGGGTGCGTCGTGTCAGACTCGCCCAGGTGCAGGTTCGCCACTCCCTTCCTCTCCGCGGAGCCTCGTCGTCGCGCATAGATGGAAGACGCCGCCGATACTGCAGCGACCGTCGCCGAGGAGCTGGCATAGCTCGAGTAGAGGCTGGCGCGCTGGCGAAGCTCGGCGAAGCCGCGGCAGTGCAGACGCTAGGAAGATTGGGAAGTCGCGGAAGGTCCGAAGGCTCTCCGGCTACATCACCTGAATAGTTCGGAAGCACTGGGAATGAGCTGGCCAGCTGCGACGCGGGTGCCAAGAGCTTCGCCTTCGATTATTCCATTCCCCACCCCGCGATTGGAGGTCTGCCTCTTCGATTTGCTTGGAAGTTGGGACCTTAGGCTGTTCGTGATTATTGTTCAGATTTTTCTCAACTTGTGCATTTATGCTCAGTAGAAAAGTGATTCAGAAATGAGAAAAATATGTTGTGAGGAGAGAAAAGTGATTACTACTAGTAAGAAAAAAATGTGTTAAGAAGAGAAAAAAGTGATTAGTAAGCAAGAAAAATGTTGGAAAGTTCAAAATTGAGTCAAAAAAGAAGAATAGGCCAAAGTAAATGATTGCAGCGTGGCTGTACAAAGCTGGTACCATTTTGTATAGTGTGATTTGTTATTTTTGCTTCAATGTTGTTGTTGACACAACAAATAATTATTTGAACCATATATGTTTTATATTTATATTGACCATATATTAATTATGAATGTAAAATTAAAAAATTTTAAATTTACTTTTCTAAAATGATAATTTACATGTGAATCAGTGAAGAATATGGTGTGTTACGGTTATTTTATATATAAACAGTCTTATAAGCTTTCAGGAGCAATATAGACATTTCTTACAGAACCTAGAACCTACAGCTCACAGATATTTCAACTAAACGGCTTTTTAGCTTTTTCACAGCTTATAACCCACAACAGTTTTTTTAATAGCTCACAGCTACTTTTTCACAGCTCACAGCTCAACTAAACACACCCTTAAAGCTAGAGGGGGCTGTGCCCCTCTTTACCTAAAATTTATTTTTAAGATAACTAAAAGTTTGGCTTAACAATTAAAGATATACTCATGCTTCATTAGCTAGCCACTCATTCTATTTGCTTCATTAGCTAGTCACTGAACCAAAAATCAGATATACTAATGCGCATATAGATCCATCTAACGTATAGCATCTATATGGTTGCTTTGCTCGGCCCCTCCTACCGTTCCACGCGCACGGGCTATTGCCCCTGGCTGGCCCCTAATCTGATACGTTAGGCGCACGACGCCGCACGCCCCGACACCCTAATCTGGACGTGAATAAAAACTCGCCGCAACGGCCAGTTGCGCGCGCGGCGCCCATGCCGGCGCGCACGACGGCATCACCATTCACCAGGCCCCGGCAGCCGCAGGCGAGCAGCTAAACACAACACCTGAAGCCGCGGCACCCCGTTCCGGCTCACCCGATCCGTCTGGCGCCCGTCGTGCCAGCCTCAGCTCCTGCTCCGCCACATTGTTTTAAGGCCTGCTCGGGGCCTGTGCGCATGATGGTTGCCCTTGTTCCTCCTGTGAGATTTTTGCTGTTCTAGCACACTTAACTAGTGGCTTCTCCCTAATAACAATCTTAAGATTGGTTTACCTATAATAACATTTTTAATGTTGACATTTTGCTATTGCAGACGATGTGACGCTGGCGCGCGAACCGCCGCGCCCCCGATGCCATCCGTTCGAATTCAAACCGACCGCTCGAATCGACCGACGGTTGCGATTCCCGAACGGCCCGATCATGGAGGCACGAGGGCCGCCCGATCCCCGTGACCGTTACGGGGAGTCCGAATAAGGGGAAGCACGCGAACGAGGCTTCCCACGGTCGGCGGGTCGACAGCCGAAGCCATTTGGCCGATCCAAACGTCTGGGCACTGATCATGGCCCTCAACCTAGGCGCGATGCTGATCATGGGCAGAGGACAAATCGAACTGGCCCGTCCTAGACGTCTTTCTGAACAAAAGACCGAGAACGACCTCGGCCCGACCCCGACAGTCGAAACGGCAAATGGCAGTTAAGCCCATGGTTAGCCGCTCGGATCGCCCTTAGGCTCGAGAGCTAGGCCCGTAGGGCACGCTCGCGCGCCCCCTTACAATCAACCATCAACGAACGATGGACGCCGCAACAACCCAGCCCGCGACCGATCCCACGGACCGATCCCGTAGGATCAGAGCGTCGAGCTCTCCGCGATCAGCCTAGCGCCGCTCCAACGGAGGTCGCAAACAACGCCAGGCTCAGAGGCTACTGTCAGGATCACGTACCCCGGGTACACGCCGACCCATACTCGTATACGTGGGCCAAGACCTCGAGGGGTTTCAGGGTCAGACGACGAAGCACGAACGCGCGGTCCGACCCTCAGGGCAACGATCTACGAAAGTCAAGTCTTAGCCGCATCCAGCGCTAAGACGTACGATGAGGCCGACCTCCGAAGGCCGACCCCCGGTGGCTAACCCCTGCGCTAGGTGCGGCATTTATGTCGCATTTATTCTGGCGACCCACCGCCAGCCGTCCCGACAGGACGAGCCTAGTCCACCGCGACGTGGGCGGGCCGCGAAAGTCTACGGACAAGACCCGACGACACTGTGGCTAACGCTGTAGTACCGGACTGACACTACAGTACCCGACGCGACGTGCGACGTGACGCGCCACACCCCCGCACGGACGTGACGAGTGATGACAACATCAACGAAGGACCCACCTGTCAGCGAGACAGTAAAACCGCATAGGGCTCACTATTTTGTAACCTCGAACTGCCCCATATAAAGGGGGTCCGAGGGGCGATAGAGCAGGGGTTTTGTTCCGGCCCTGAACTCTCGCGTGCAACCATTCGCGTTCGCGAGCAACCTCACGAACACGTGCATCGGGCACCCCACAACTCAGACGTCGGGCCCTCTCTCGAAGAGAGAGTCCGACCCTTTGTACTCACCCACTGATATAAACCACTCGCTGGACGTAGGGCCTTAGTGGCTCAAACAGGTTAAAAAAAACCACATTGAGTCTTCCGTAGAGTACGCCACATCGAATACGGAGGCACACCACCCCCTCAATCATATTTCGTACCGTGTCGGTGATCAGAACATCGACACGTGGCGCCAGCATTCTTGAGCCCGAACGGCATCGTGACATAGCAGAAGGATCCGAAGGGCGTGATGAAGGACGTGGCCGATCGGTCGGATTCGTGCATAGAAATCTAATGATACCCGAAGTACGCGTCAAGGAAGCTGAGGGTTTCGCACCTGACGGTGGAGTCCACCACTTGGTCGATGCGCGGGAGACGAAAAGAGTCCTTCGGACAGGCCTTGTTGAGACTCGTATAGTCAACGCACATCCTCCATTGCCCGGTCTTCTTTTTAACCATTACAGGATTGGCCAGCCACTCGAGATGGTAGACCTCTTAAATGAACTTAGCATCTAAGAGCTTCGTCAATTCTTCTCCGATGGCCCGGCGCTTCTCGTCGTCAAAACGCCGGAGTCGTTGCTTGACGGGCCGAGAGCCCGTTATGATATCAAGTGAGTGCTCGGCGACTTCTCTCGGGATGCCAGGCATATCCGAGGGTGCCCAGGCAAAAACATCTCGATTCAAGGTCAGAAAATCGACGAGCGCGCTTTTCTATTTGCGGGAGAGCGTTGTTTCGACCCTAGCCTTCTTGAAGGGGTCGGTGGTGAAGCGCTACCTCTTTGGAGTCGTTGGCGGGCTTGAAGGAGGTCGAACACGAGGCCTTGGGGTCGAGCGTCGGGGCCAACCCCTTGGTCTTGCAGATCTCATCCAGCTTGGCCGAGCCAAAACAGGCGACGACCAGCTCGAAGCTCTCCTGTTCGCATGCAAGAGCATGCTGGAAGCACGACGAGACAGTGATGACGCCCTTCGGCTCGGGTATCTTCAGCTTGAGGTAGACGTAGTTGGGGACAGCCATGAATTTCGCGTAGCATGGCTGACCCAGGATGATGTGGTAGGCGCCGGTGAAGTCGGCCACCTCGAAGGTGAGCGACTCGGTCCGAAAGTTGCTCCGGTCGCCAAATGTGACCGAGCGTAATCTGGCCGAGGGGCGTTGCGTAGCCACCGGGGATGACCTTGTGAAATGGAGTGTGACTCGGGCGGAGGTCGGCCTCCGTCAGCTTCATCGCCTTGAAGGCGTCGGCATAGAAGATGTTGAGGGCGCTCTTTCCATCTATAAAGACCTTCGTCAGACGTATAGAGCCGACGATGAGGTCGAGCACCAGCGAAAGGCACCCGGTTTGCGGAACATGGTCGAGGTGGTCAGCTCGATCGAAGGTGATTGGGGCCTCGAACCACTTGAGATAGCGGGGGACCGCGGGTCGCCTCCCGCCAAGTCCTCTTCTGCTGGCGGCGAGACTCGTTATAAGCATCGAGGCCGCCGAAGATCATGAGGCAGTCCTTCGACTCGGGGAAGGATGCGTCGGCATCGTCCTCGACCCCTTTGGCTCGGGGGTCGACCTTAAGAGGCGAGGAGTTGGGTTGGAACCCACTTTTCAAGAACCTCCATGCCAAGTGGCAATTTTGAAAGATGTGCTTGACCGGTACGGAGTGGTTAGGACAGGGTCAGTCAAGCATCTTCTCAAAGTGGCCATCGTGATTGACCGGTTTCTTGGCTGAGAGTCGGGCCGGCCGGTCAGGGGCAGCCACGAAATCGTCGTCGTGGCGTCGGCCCTTCCCCTTTTTGCGGCTCGAAGTGCCACCGCCTCGCTCGTTGCGGCGGTCGACGTGTCGGTCGAAGAGTTGATCGTCCCGACGGTCGGTCCTAGACCTCTCTTTGTCTTTTGCTCGGCTTCGATCGAAGTTAGCCTGCACGGCCTTCTCCTCAGTGGCGAAGGTCGTGACGATGTCGAGAAGGTCTCGAGCCGTCCGAGGGTTCCTGCGGCTCAGCTTGTGGACGAGCGCCTTGGACGTCGCCCCGCAATGAAGGCGTTGATGACGTCGACGTCGCTGACATCGGGCAGCTCGTTGCTCTTTTGCGAAAAGCGCTGGATGTAGTCTCGGAGCGATTCGTCTGGCTCCTGCTTGCAGTTTTTAAGATCCCAGGAATTATCTGGGCGCGTGTAGGTTCCCTGAAAGTTGCCGACAAAAATGCGACGCAGGTCACCCCAGTCTTGAATGCAACCCTCGAGGAGGTGTTCGAACCATCCTCTGGCCGAGTCGGTGAGGAAGAGAGGCAGGTACTGAATGAAGAACATGCCATCCGCTCCTCCAGCCCTACAGGCGAGACGGTAGTCTTCAAGCGAATGGATGAGGTTCGTTTTCCCGTTGTATCGACTGATGGTAGTCGAGGCGCGAAATCTTTGCGGGAACTCCGCGCGCCGAATGAGCGGTCCAAACGCTCTGAGCCTGACCCTATCAGGGCTTGAGCTCCTAGAATCGAAGGAGCGGCGTCGGTAGTAGCGGTCAAAGAAGCGCCTCCGCCAAGACTCGACGCGAAGCTCGCTCCTGGCCTGTCGCCGGGCGTCGATGGTGCCGCGGGCGTCGCGGTCAGGGCCGAGCTGTGGTTGGACCGACCCCGTGTGGTGCCGAGGGTTTCGCTCCTCGGCCCGGCTGTCGCGCGCTAGGCTTCGCCGATCATGGGATCGACGATTGCTTCGTGTCTCTGACTGCTAGGGCCGGAGAGATGCTTTTAGTTGCTGAAGCGTGCTATCGAGGTAAATGCGCACACGATCATACACTTCCCACAGCGCTGGATCTTCGGGTGCGACAGTCTCGTTGAGGACGCACGCTGCTGCCGCAAGGTTCTCAAGTGGAGTGTCGAAGGTTGGCGGCCCTCCAGCCACGATCTGCTGGTAAGTGGATCGCCCTCGGGCTCGAGCGGCGTCACTGGGTTCGGTTATAACTTTACCGCGAGGCTCGGGGCTGCCGGTTCGTCCTGGGTGCGACCGAGCCTGATCAATGGCGTCCATCGTGGGGCGCGAAGACGGGTTCGCGCCCGACGTGTCGCCGGCTCCCCTCCCTTAATGGCATGGAAAGTGAAGCACTCCCTCGATGGGTCGTGCCTCAAAACGACATGGCTCCGCCGACGTCATGTGGTGCGTTTCTTGGGCAGAGTCTGAAGGCGAAGCTCGCCGCCTTCGTTGGCGAGACTCCCAAAGCAGAATGCATGTCCGGAGGCGAAGGTGGGGACGTGCCACGACCGGCCATCTTTGGTGATGGCGACCGTGAAATCCGCGAAGCGAAGGTGAAAGACCGAAGTGTTTCCCACAACGGCAAAAAAGGAAGCCATCAAAAAAGCGAAGCGAGCGCACACCAAGAAAGACCCCCTACCTGATGCGCCAACTATAAGTGTTCTGACCATCGACACAGTACAAAATACGTTCGAGGGGTGGTGTGCCTCTGTATTCGATGTGCCCTAATATACGAAAGACTCAATGGGGTTTTTTTACCTAGTTCGAGCCACCTCGAACAGAGTAAAGTCCTACATCCAAAGAGTGGTTTATATTAGTGAATGAGTACAAAGGGTCGGACTCTCTTCGGGAGAGGGCTCGGTGTCTGAGTTGTGAGGTGCTCGATGCACGCGTTCGTGAGGTTGCTCGCGAACGCGAACGGTTGCACGCGAGAGTTCAGGGCCGAAACAAAACCCCTGCGCTATCGCCCCTCGGACCCCTCTTTATATGGGGCGGTTCGGAGTTACAAAATAGTGGACCCTATGCGATTTTACTGTCTCGCTGACAAGTGAGTCCTCCGTTGATGTCGTCATCACTTGTCACACTCGTGCGGGAGCGTGGCGCGTCACACGTCACGCCGAGTACTGTAGTGTCAGTCCGGTACTATAGCGTCAGCCACAATGTCGTCGGGTCTTGAGCGTAGACTTCCGCGGCCCACCCACATCACGGTGGACTAGGCTGGGACGGTTGACGGTAGACCGCCAGAATAAATGCGATATAAATACCGCACCTACCCCAAAGGTTGGCCACCGGAGGTCAGCCTTTGAAAGTCAGTCTCATCGTACATCTTAGCGTTGAATGCGGCTAAAACTTGACTTTCGTAAATCGTTGCCCCGAGGATCAGACCACGCGTTCGTGTTTCGTCGTTCGACCCCGAAACCTCTCGAGGTCTTGGCCTACGTATACGAGTATGCGTCAGCGTGTACCCGAGGTACATGATCCTGACAAAAGTTATTTGAATTATAACTTAAAATTTTATATATTTGAATTAATTTTTTAAATAAATTAAATAGTCAAAGATGATATTAAAAATCAACGATAAACAATAATTTAATAATGGAGAGAGTATATGGTAAATACACGTAGACAATGACATAGATATAAAAAATTAACTGTAACTATTTTGTTAAATCAAATTTATTTTTGTTATAGATTTAATAAAACTATGCCAAAAGATATAAAAAAAGTTTTTATAAATTTATTCTACTTCTATGTCTTATAAGTATATGCTACAATTAAAAACCTTTATATATAATAAAAATATATATTTAGATAACTTAAATTATTTTATCTTCTAAAAATACTTCTTGATTACAGAACTAAGATTCAATCTTTTTTCTGCTTACAACTCTATTCTTAAAAAAATAGTAGCTTTAAACGCAATGTTTTAATCAAACATTATCAATATAAATTAAAAATAATTTTAAATTTATTAAGTTACAAAATTATAAATAATGTGTTTTAAAAATACTTTTTTAAAAGTGTACGATACTACTTTTTATTAAATATTTTATAAATAACAAGGATCACACTCATACTCTGAAAACTATATCAACAACTTCTTTTCGAGACTGAAATATATGTTTATGTAATTTTGTCATCCATGCCAAAACAATTATATTTCTATTTATTAAATAATAAATTTAAAATATACTACTTCAACTAAATGCACAACAAAAATATACACGAAAAGCGCAGTAATTACTGCGCAGAGTTTCTAGTTACATCTAGACCAATAGTAATGACAGCAAAGGCGAACCCAACATTTGACTCGCGACTCCAAACCGGGAAACAGGGGCTGCTCATTATGCAGAAGCATGTATCCGTTAAATCCAGCACACGCTTCTGCAGCTGCTGTTCATATGACGCGAAAACGTCACATCTGGAAGGGCGTCAACACCTTTTGTACAACGCTCAGATTTTTTTTTTGTAACCGAACAGCGAATAAAAATGTGGATTGGGATGGGAAAGTTGATTATCTGTGAAAAGGAGACTAATGTTGTACTACCTTGTATAAGCTGAGCCACCTATGCCATGTTAGCTATAGGGTACAAACCAATGCTCATCTATGCTGGTGGTAGGGAACGCCGGCAAGTTGGGCACTCCATCTTTATGTCCATCCATCGCTGTAAACAGCCTGAGTGGAATATATGCTCACAAGGTGCCACCTGCAGGAGAAAGGATAGTGAGTGACTGAGCGCTCAATAATAACTGTCTAAAACATCAAATGCCACAAATGCTAAAACAATTACCATGTATTCACTCGTTCTTTGGGTAACATCAATCATAGTCATGCAAATAACACAATCAATGGGCTGATTTGTACTATCCTCTATCTTCCGGTGATAGCAGTATTTCTCAGGCAGGATCTGAAAAGTAAAAGGCAGTGGATGGAACAATTAAATACCAAAAACTGGTGCTAATAAAAAAAACTCCGAGAATGCAACAAAAACAACTTTTGGAGGAACTGAATTACAGAATCAGAAGCACCAAAGGAATTAAGTGCACATAAGAAACAAAAAAGGTAAATGAATGTGCTATAACACGGTATAATGTTACCTGACGAGGAATAAAACAGCGAGAACCAAAATAATGTTGAAGCAGGAGAACTGCTGCTTGGATACCCATGAATACTGTCACCGCTATGCACCATTTCTTGTCAGGCTCAATGCGCATGAAGTTACTGGGGCAACCAAATATATACAGCGGAATAGCAAGGCGGGTAACAGTCATGCCTATGATATACTGTGGGTGCAGAGGCTTTCTTGTATCCCGGATGACATTTGTCACAATTTGAGGTAACCAAAAGGAGTACATCAGGAAAAGAAGTGGGCGTAAGAAATTATGCAACTCATACATGAGAAGTATTCCTCCCAAAAGAATGCCATCTGCAGAACACAATGTAAGTTCAAGAATAGCTTAAAGTAAGTTAGAAAAAAAAAGGGTTGATATAAGTATGCGGAAAATGCCAATTAGGTTTCATGTCTTTGGACATACTACTATGGATATATGTTTGTCCAGTAACAAAGGAAATGGCTAATTGGCTATTCTATGAGCACGTACAATGAAAGTTATTGGTGATTTAAGAAGAAAAAAAAAACCTGCTTACTTTGGTATCAAATTCATGATGAGTGCTCATATGAAGGAAAGGGTGACCCAAGTTTGCACCAGGCACTTTATATGTGGTAAGGCTAGACCTATTAGGCACCCTTTCCATTGTGTTGTATTAGAATGTTTTCATACAGGTGGACAGGTGGTTAAAGATGTGGGAACGATTCCTCTTTAAGCAAGAGCTCCAATAAAATCTTACTCCAGGCTTCCATTTAATGGTCCAAATCAGATGATGGTGTAAGGTTTGAACTGCCACTATATGCAGCAAGTGCGTGGGACACTAACAGTACATTATTGACAAAAACAAGCCAATAATGTTACTGTCCAATCCAGTTGATATGCTGTATTTCTTAAACCAGATTGAATGCTCATGTGCATTGTAATTACAATAAAGAGAGCAGGAAGCATGCTCAGCCTAGCACTCTTTGTTAGTTGGAATTCATTGAGCTACAGCTACTGTCCGATGTTTAATAAAGTGTAAACAGTCAAATGAAGGGTTTGTACTTACAAAAGCGACTGTATAGAACAGACAGCTCTCGCCTCATTATTTCCCAGCCTTCTCCACTGTTCAAAGGTCTGCTTGCTTTCCAAATAGCAAGGAGATACCTCATTTCAAATATAGAAAATACGACAAATTTGAAGAATGCAGCTGTGGCGAAGGCGTTAAAGAGTGACTCTGCAGAAAGTTGAAAGTAAAAGATGAAAGTAAGCCACAGTAATATCATGAGTTTCATGGGAATGACACTGACCAAAAAAAAGATGGTCTAACATAATTCAGTCTACAAGCAGGAAGTGATAAAACAGAACTTTTTAAGTTAATATCATTAATAGCAACTGTGGCTGAGTAACAGGCATCTCAGTTTGATAGATGGTTTCTACTTCGCTGACTGTGCTTGGAAGTAATTTGATATGTTGCCAGCTGGATGAGTTTGGGGAAACGAACAAGGGCCTGTTTGGAACGAGGGATAGGCGCAGGAGTTTTCAGAGGAACGTGTTCCTTCAGAAAGGAATGTAGCGACACGTTTGGGACGCAGGAACTCTCAGTTTCTTTCCAGAGGAGAGGAATCACGGCAGCAACATTTCACGGGAAGGAATAATCCACTCCGAGCTAAAGGAAAGTTTTGCTCACGCTCATCCCTCTGCCAGCGTCATGTTGGGGAAGTCCATGCTCACTGGTGCCGCGTCGTTGTACGGGCGTGAAGGCGACGTGCCAACGCCGCTGGGGTCCACCAAGCTCACCGTCACCCTACCCCTGCTCCCACCACTGGAGCTCTCCCGCACATAACCCCGGGCCGGCACCTGCTGCCCCTGCCCCCACTCGTCAGCTTCCACTGCTGCCACTCATGGAACAGGGGCGCCATCGTGTTGGGGAGCTCGTGTCGGAAACAGGACTAAGCCAAATTGCCAAGCATGTGAGCAATTGAACCAGATGGTGGCTGTGTTAATTAGGGCTAAGCCTAGCTGTGTTAGACTAATAAATCCATTAATTGCTAGATGCCAAATTGTTGAGCATGTGAGCAATTGAACTGCATGAAGTTGAGGGAAATGGGAGATCTTAATTTAGTTGCACTAATATTTTTTATCCTTTGTTTCTATCCCCGTATTCCAAACACCTTTTAAGTTTTCCGTTCCTCCATTTTGGATTCCTGTGGTTTTACCACTTTCTCAATTCCTATGTTTTTTCCATTCCTACGTTCTTTCCTATTCCTACATTTTTCATTCCTTCGTTCCAAACGGGGCCTAAACAATTTTCTCATCTGCACTACATATATATATCCAATAAAAGCAGCATTTGCCTTTTTGTTCAAATTTCACTTATATTGCAACGATATTAAAACAAGTTATCAAACATAAAATTATTAGACATATTGTACTATTTGTATTTTCCCATTCTTTGAGGGGTTTTGTGTACAATTGCTCATCCTGTACCTGTGTATATATATGGGCCCAGAGCCCCCCTTATGAATACAGGTTCTATTCATAACAGAAATGACAATATTGAAATGATCTTATAGAAACCAACTAGTTCATAAATCCTGAAAAGAAAACCAATGAAATCCTAAAAGGCCACAACTTTTTTATCATCAAATAAGCACAAGCATTAGCAGATGCCAAAACAAAATAGCATACACACGTCATAAGACTCACCAACTAATATCCCAGCAGTCAAATGAAGTAGACAGAGATATGCATCCATGATAGCTTGTTGTCCAATCATTATAATAGAAATCTTAGCAGCTCCCTGTAAGGAATGCAGATGCACCTCAGACAAATAGCAAAGCAAGAGGAATTTACACATACGAAGTATAAATGAATCGCAAAAAAGAACTTACAGATTGAGTGTTACTGTGCTCCATTTGCCTAATCAGCAGCAAAACTTGGAGAAAAGAGATCTTACTAAAGTTAAGGGTAAAGGGTTGAAGAGTGACAGAATTTGTAAAAAAACAAAAGACGAATACTACATGCACAGAGGATACAAAAGTGACCATCAAAGTGTAGTTCACTGCTTTATTGTAATAAACTTCAACATTCAAAGATGTAGCATTTAATAAAATAGGAGAGAAGCATTCTCCATCCTCATTGACAGCTGGGCTTTCCATCAATCCCTCCAACCGGTATTTCTCATGATCCCCTTTTAGTTAACAAACAAAGTAGTTACGGAAATCAGTAACTATTTTATGTGTTACCAAAAGTAATTACCAATTGAAGCTTCGTATAAACATAGGGTATTTCATGATGAATAACAAATTGACAGGATGATGAATTTAACAATGAAACGCCGAAACTAAATACCATTCAGGTTAGATGACACACGAACAACCTTAGCAGCTATTTCTGTGTTACAGTGTTTCTCCATGTCATACGTGAGAGCTGATAAGGAAGAGATAGCAGGGATCAAAACCAAATCATAAGATAGGTAGAATTTAAGGTACAAAATGTATCTTACAATTCTTCCTCTGGTTTTTCTCTTCAGAAGATTCCTGGAAGACTTGGGAGGAAAAAATCTGCAGCTGTTTCAAAGCAATAAGGTAAAAGTACATCGTCATAAGGATGATCATTTATGTAAGAATTCTTCTTGGGTACATGCGCATCTGAAGAAAATTGATATTAAATTAAATCAAAATGAACTAGATTTGTCGTCTTAACGACAACAATTTAAGAATGGAGAAAGTAATATTATGTCTTGTGAAACACAACAGGCAAATGGAATTCTGTGAGATACATGACAGTATAATAATATCTCCAGTCAACAAAAAAAAAAGTCACATACATATGCTTACCAAATGGTATGGATTTGATAAAAAGTAATCCTCCTCTTGATGTGGCTCACCATCAGCGCCACTGAAATTATGTCCCATGGCAAACAGATGAGTCACAAGATAGTTGCGTTTTAAAAAAAACTTTCCATATACGAAGGAGATGCCAACAGATATTCACTTTTAGAAAATGGAATATAAGATAGTTACCTGTTTGCTACCATTCGAAGTTGTCTGAATGGCCAAATATAAACTCCTTCTAACCTTATCCGAGCAACTCCATGATCATGGCCACTGTCAATGACATCATGGAATGTAATTGATCCCTGCCATTCCATAGTACACAAAACAATCAGTCTAGCATGTAGAATAACTAATGTGATCATAGAAAGGAAATGTGATTATTTTTCTTTAAGGCTAGAAAATGTGTCAGGTTTCTAAAGGGATAAAACAGAAACAACACATATGAAAGACCAAGCACAATGGTATTCATTGTAATAAACTCTGGGATGGGTGATCATAAACAAGACAAATTGGCAGGTATAGCCATGAAGATGATAATGATTTTTTTAAGAAAAATGCAACAAGAGTTATTAGAAAGGAACCTTACTTACCTGAACATAATGTACCCCACTCATCTTTGTTGGAGTGCTCAGCAATTCCAAGACAGAGTCACCTTTAGATTTCACAAACTCAAGAAACCTAGATGAACCATTTGAGGCACCAGCAAAGCTCCAGCTCCCTGAATCACAAAATGGTGATGCTATCACACAAATGACATCAATGACAACTGGTATGTAGATCATTGCATAGCAAAGTAAGAATTGGATAATTCATAAGGTTTCAGTTGTGTGTTATTGTTAAATAATAGGAAGCTATAGCAAACGACAGAATCACACCTAATAATGGACCACACAATACAGGGACTTGATCTATAATGTTAACAATACAGGAACACTTGCTGAGATTGATAAGCATGTCACTAAGACAGTATTTGTTTTGCAGAGGCTTTCAAACTTGGTCATTTATCTTTAAATTAGTTGGAAACTATAGTAAAACTTGGTTGTTTGGAGACTTCAGGTCTACAGTAAATCAGGAACTACAACTATGCCTCCAGAAATTCAGGGACATACACCAATGAATTGGGAATGGCTAGCACATAGCCATCCTGCATGCAGTGGAATTACAAGGCTGACTACTGCAGCACATTTTGCTGGGTAAAAAATTTCTATAGAACAGACTAAACATCAGTATTTTATAACCATCATAAAAAATTGGAAATAACAGAAGCTACCTTTATAGTTTCTGGTAACATTCCATCAAAACAGGCTTACATCATTTTCCTCAAATTTCTAGAAATCTTGAGGCACATAGTCATCCTATTGTATGCAGTGGAAATACAAGGTTGTCCATATTGAAACAGCTTTAAGTGAAAGGGGAACTAGACTAAATAATACAGCATATTATGCTGGAAAAAAAAAGTCTTCAAAATAAACGCGTATTTATAAACATCACAACAGAAGTACCTTTATAGGTCCCTGTAATATTCCATGAATACGGGCTTAGGTCATTCTCATCCCTCTTGAAGAAAGCATGCTGCATAAACACACAGATCAAGAGTAATCAGCTTAGTTGCGCACAAACCAGTAGAGTTAATGGTTCAATATAAACATATCCTATGAGTGACATCCTAAAGTCCTAATCCAAGAATCCAACAATTATAATCAGCTATGAATGAAAACCAATCAAGGCTGTGGCATCCAGATAACTTTTTTATTCATCATTAAAGAGAAGAAATCAATAGCATTTGGCCCTGGAGTCTTTCCATTTGCTAGGGTCAATTCAAGCGACAGATTGGATGCATAACATATCTAGTTTAAATGGCTATCGTGTTTAGATAAGGCTAAATTGACACTCCAAAGCCAAGACTTTCGCTATTGCAACACTACAAACAAGAAGAAATATCTACTTGTTATCACCGAACTACAGCGCGCGGGAATAATTACTAGTACGTACTAGCGTACATCCCCAAACGGGCAATTGTGAAGAGAAAATCAAGAAAAAGGCAAGCATTTCCCTTCCACCATTTGCTTCGACTATTCAACAGTAAGTTGCCAATTCCCCCCCCCCCCCCCCACAGGCCATGTGGTAGTACGAAAAAGGGTACGACGGATGAAGAGAACTATCAAAAGGCCACCAATCCCAGCTCAGCGGCACCATCCTCACCTCATCGCCCCACGAGCCCACGGATGCGGTGGCCCCCACGGACGCGACGTCCCTGAGCGGCCGCAGCGCCGCGACGAGCGGAGGGGCCAGGGCCAGCGCCACCAACGCCACCGCCACGCCAACCGCAGCGGCCCTCATCACGGCGCCACCGCTCCTGCGGGCGCCGGCAGCGGGCCCCATCTATCTTCCGATAGACACTGCCCGCAACAGTTCTCAAGCCGATACGGGAGGCACCATGCGAACGCGAGCAGCTGCTCTCCGGGGCGGGCGGCACGGGGACGCGGGGAATCGCAGGATTAAAACCTAGCACGGGAAGGAGGGCGGAGGAGCACGTGGCTGCGGCGGAGACAGAGGGGAAACGGAACGGGGGATGGGGTCAAACGAGGAGGGCGGGTGTTGGAGGGGGGCGGTGACGGCGGAGGCGGCGTGAGGACGGCGACCTTTTTTTCGGCGGACGCCAAGCAGCGCTTTGCGGGTGCCGGGCGTGGGGAATTGCCGCGTGGTGCGGGTGGTTGGCGCGGCGTGGGCCGCGAGGCGGCGGGCGGAGCGGGGCAGGACCGCTGGAAACGGGGTGGAGTGGCAACATCTTGGGCGCGGCCGCCCTGACGGGACCCGCCTGCCAGCGAAGATACTCCCTTCATCAATAAATATAGATATTTTAAAGTTTAATTAAAATCAAACTCTTTTAACTTTAAATATTTTATTATATATATATTATGTTACTAAATTTATAAAATAAACTTTTATAATATGTAACTTTTTATATTAGAAATTATTTATATTTTTAAATATTATTAATTAAATTGGATAGAATTTGATTTTGATTAAAACTAAAAATAGTTATATTTGTGAAAGGAGGGAGGTAGTAAGAAGGCGGGGCTATTTGGACCCGCTCGTGCAGTACTCGTCCAATCTTAAAAAAGTTGTTTTTACAATGTTTTGTTAAACATTTAAAATAAAAATTATAAATAATTTTTATTTGTTAAATTTAGAGATAGAATCATATGATTAGATTTACGTTAAAAATACTTTTATAAAAATATACATATATATATTACTTTTTAATAAATATTTTTATAAAAAATAAGAGTTAAAGTTATGTTTTAGACACTGTGTTATTGTTCAAAACGAATTATTTTTACACCGAGGGTGTATTGGGTATGTGTCGCGCACACATTGCGATGGTGGTTGGATTCAGGAAACAAACTTTGGGATAGGATCAGAAAAGAAAATGAATTATTATTCATCCGTCATATTACATTCAAACTTTTATTTATTTATTAATCCTAAATTTACTCTTCATTTTTTGAAATCCAGACACCACATAAAGGTTGGGAAAAATAATTTTTATTCCCTCCATTTTGGTAGTGATGTCGATAGTATATAGCTATTTAGTTATATTTTAATTTATCTAGAAGGCTAAGGCCCTGTTTGAGAAGTAAGAATTTCACAGAGAAAAAATGTATGAATGAAAAAAAAAATTCACGTTGTAAAACAGAGCTTAACAGTCAAATTGATCTTGAAGTTTTAACTTTCTTATTTGATGTTGCTTTCAAAATTGAGATTTCAAATGGAGATTCGAATTCCTCCGGTAATGAGAATATGTGCCTTGCGGTTTAAAATTCTCTTGGTTGTCATGTGAATCGTGGCCCCAATTGGTAAGCTTTTGTTTTATCAGGAAATTTATGTCAAATAATTTTTTAAAAAAATTGTTATCATTAAACTTATAACTTCAGTATAAAACTACATTTGTTATCGTAAAAATAATTTAAAAATAGAGGGAGTATTTGATCCTACGTGCAGGTAGCCCCACGGAACAGGATAGTCATTCGAAGCAAAATAGCAGAGCAAAGTGCCCTCTCTGCTCATGATCTCAGATTAGACGATACGTCTGATCTCCATCACAAATCCACACGAAGATATATACTCCTGTTATGTAATCCCATCACTCCGAACGTCTCCAAACCCTCTACACCAACCAAAAACGATTCTTCAGCTGTTTATGCTGCTTTGTGCGTGCTAATCATGCGACGTAGCTGGCCTTCTCCTCCTGCATGGCCTCCGCGAGCTTGGACCACTTGGTGCGGATGGTGATCACCACCAGCGAGCAGGCCTGGCATGTCAGCCCGCAGATCAGCCCCGCCCAAAGACCCTGCAGAAAGGTAGGAGTAGTATGAACGTTCAGATCCGGCGGCACTGTTCGCCGTTGTTCGAATGCGAGGCGCATATATGTATGTATATTTGTACCTTGGTGTAGAACTTGAGCTTGAAGGCGAAGAAGATGGCGAGCGGCATGCCGACGAAGTAGAACGCCACGAGGTTGGTGACCGCGGCGAGGTGCTGCCAGCCGCACCCCCTGGCGACGCCCGACAGCACGCCCTGCGCCGAGTCGAGCACGATGGAGACCACCATCAGCGGCGCGACGCTCGCGAACTCCGACACGATCACCGCGCTGCCGCTGAAGAGCCCCGCCCACTGGCGGTGCCCGAACGCCAGCAGCAGCACGAAGGAGACGGCCAGGAACACCGACAGCTTCAGCGTCACCGACACCGCGTTCTTCGCGCGGTCCACGTTGCCCGCGCCGATCTCGTTCGAAACGCGGGTGCTGCGAAGTGTGAATTAGTCCCAGCCATCGCCGCGAGTACGTACGTTTGCGATGCAATCAATGTGCACGGAATCGAATGAATGAAAGAGCTGGGTGGTCGTCGGAAAGGAACGCACCTC
This sequence comes from Zoysia matrella, assembly GCA_001602295.1. Lineage (NCBI taxonomy): Eukaryota > Viridiplantae > Streptophyta > Magnoliopsida > Poales > Poaceae > Zoysia > Zoysia matrella. The sequence goes on along the minus strand of BCLG01000686.1, from coordinate 76,395 downwards.
ACGGCGGCGCTGAACCCGAACGTGATCATGTACGCGATCGCCTCCGTGCTACAGCTGCAGGTATGATCAAGTCTCGAGGTGAACAAATCATCACTGATAAACAAACAAAGCTTCTTTCAGTCTCGAGATGGCTTACCACATGGCGATCAGCGACGTGCTCACGGTGGAGTTGGGCAGCAAGCCGGCGATCAGGACCAGGAGCTCGAACGCCCAGTACTCCAAGCTGAGTGCAGAGATTCACACGCTTTGTTATCTCACAGGTCCACGCAGAACAGAGGATGCAAGCAGCGCACTGACGAGTTACGACAGGGGTACGTAACGTACCAGACCATGACGGCGGACGGCGCGGCTAGCTTGACGGTGGGCACGACGTACTTGAACGCGTCGACGGAGAACCCCTTCCAGGTCTCGCTGAACGCCCGGGACCTCATCACGTAGACGAGCAGCATGAGGCAGGACACGGAGAACGTGGCGGAGACGGCGAGGGCGGCGCCGACGAGGCCCATCCCGAGCACGTTGACGAGCAGGTGCGCGAGCGCGACGTGGAGCGCGAACGGCGCGACGGAGCAGACGACGAGCGGCAGCACGACGGACTGCGTCTGGAGGTACCGCAGCAGGCACTGCAGGAAGGAGAAGGCGAAGAGCGCGGGGACCTGCGCGAAGACGAACGACGCCGCGGCGCGCGACACCTCCGGGTCCTGCCGCAGCCACACCAGCAGCGGCTCCGTGAAGCACCACAGCGAGGAGATGAGCACGCACACGGCGCCCGACATGATCAGCGACGACTGCAGGTAAAGGCCCAGCGCGCGGTACAGCCCCGCGCCGTAGGCTTGCCCGCACAGCGTCTCCAGCGCGCCGCTCAGGCCCGTCTGTCGTAACAGCCATGATCGTTAGTACGTCAGTTGCATTCTCTGTTTTTGTTTTTTTTTTTCCTTTTGCAGAAAACAATGGTGCAGTATGGTTTAAGCAAAATCCACCACGGTGAAGAATGGTTCATGAAGCATGCTACAGCGTCAGGTAAAAACAACTTGATAAATTGAGAGGTAAATGAAATTATGTGTGCTCTGTTTCGGTGCAGACCCCGTGGAAGAGCAGGGCTAGGAGAAAATGAGAACCCGATACCGTCATTACGTTCTGATTTTAATTTGATGCTTCAGTCAAACCAAATACTCCCTCGAGCAAGATTAAGAAACGGATGTGCTTCAATAAAAGGAGCAGTCAATAAAAGAGTATAGTACTCTGTATACTCCGTAGGAGTACTTTGAATTCCTACGACCCCACACAGCCAAGCGTCCTGAACCTGGTCACAGAACATTTCAACCGTAGACTTTTGAACTTTTTCTGAAACATCAACGCTAGAAAACTTATCACGTCATGTAGTATAACTATATATATGGCCTCTTGCTCGGAACTTCCACGACAACGCAAACAAACTGAATTAGTTTAACTCCCTTGGAAAACCATATCTACTCATCAACGAGTGAAAGCTTGACCAATGACCACGACCAAGCTCTCTGACCTGATCTACTACCTCACTCCAAACTTTAACCATCTATGGCTTGCGAGCCTGTTGGTCACTACCACCCGGAGGCCGGAGGCCGCAGCGGCAGCTGCCAGCGCGCGTCGACGAAGCGAGGCGGAGGCGGAGGCGCGGCCACGGGACTGGCACCCGCGGCTGGGAAGCGAGCGACGGGCCGGTTGCCTGGGACGGGAGAAGCAAGAAGGGCAGAGCCGCGAATGGGCGATCAACGGAGGCATGCACTCGGCTGGCTGTGTTGTTCTTCCGTTCAGTGGCGTTTCTGTTCCAAAAGGATGGGACGATCAATCGATCACTCACTCGTCCGCCGTCGTTTCTCACCAAATTGTCCTGGCGTTCTCGACCGGTAGTACTACATCTCACTGTACTGAGTGTCCTGCTTGGAGCTCGTACTCAAAGAAAAGTTCAACTGGCCGCGCTCGATCGGGTTGTCAGCACGACATCGAGCACGCGCGTTGAACGTACCCAACCGACGCCGATCGGTCGATCGGCGTCACTCTCTGATTATCCAAGTCCCCGTCGGTGGCTAATTAGCCGTGGATAGTGCTGACAAAATCCGCATAATCTCAACCCCGCACGTTCTTTGTCAACCAAAACCGCATAAAAAATGCAGCATGTTAAAGAAATCGTGGTACTTGTTGCTACTACGCATGAACGCCGGAATCGAAACGGGATGTGATCGATTATTCGGTCTGTAGCCCCACCTCTCCCCTCGCCGGCCTCCGGCATCCTGCAGGTCTGTGTGTTGGGGAACGTGGTCGATGCAAGCAGAGGTGTCCAGACTCCGGACCGAAAACCCTCCAACGACCCCCTGTGATGTGTAGCTGTGTTGAACCAACCAAGGTGCGTGCACAATGCTGCTTAAGTAAACGGAGGGCACGATCGATCATGCTAATGAATAAAACTGTTCGTGTCTAGACTTATCGTGCTTCTGTGCTTCCGGAAACATGATCTCAGACGAGAAGCGGGCTGACTTGACCACAGAGTTGTTCAACAACCTACAACCCATTTCTTTTCGTGATAGAACGCCAGCAGATAACTTACTTATTACTAGACGCTTTTAGAGCGTTTAACTGACCAAGATGCAGTCCCAAAGCCAAGACATCCTGTTGCAGGTTTAGACTCTGTTTGTTTCCTCCAGACGTCGAGACAAAATTAGCTGAAAAGAAGGTTGGAATGTCTCGTTTGCCGGTGACATGTGATCCTACCGGCTCGATCAAACGTGACGTCGACTACTATGACTCGCGGACTGGATCTGATCGCGCCACCCGCGGCCACCGCCGCCGGACGACGACGGCGCTCGTTCCGCCATGCGTGACGGATGGCGCCGGGACTCGCCCGTGCAGGCACGTCGATCCAGCGAGAGGCAGGCTAGCCTCGGACGTGTCCGCGCGTGCACCCACGGCCGCCCCTGCTCGGGCCGATCGGTTCGGCGCCACGGCGGCCGCAGGTGCTGACCTTTCCCGGCCGCAAACCAAGCTCTCGATCGATCACCGCTTCCCGGTTGGCGGGTTCCACGGGACGGCCCACGTACGTGCTCCTACTGCTGAGGATAATGGATCCGTCTAACCTATACGCCTACCTATGTACGGCTGAGAACATGTCCAACGGATCCGCATCACCCGCCATTGCTGCCGTGCATAGCGGTGCTGCCGGCTCACCACAAGGACACAACCCCACACATGTGGACAGCACGATGCTGAGCGGTAGCCACTCGCCGGAGCAGGCTAGCCGCCGCGTATTATTCTTTTCTTACCCTTGAAAAAAAAAAAATCGTGGCTGCCATGAACATGGCGTATTAATGTAAGGCACGTTCTGCATGAATGGAGCCGGCATGTCGGGTGCGACGACGGGACGAGCCCGCGCGCGATCCACGACCACGAGTAGTCGATCGCGCACATGCGTGGCCGCGTGGGTGGAAACGACAAGGTCCGTCTCAGAGAGCACGTAGTTTACTCCGTAACGAGCAGGAGGAGGAAATCGACCGACCGACCGAGAGGGGGCACGAGCGGACCGTAGAGTACGTACCATGAAGGCGTATCCGGTGACGGTGGCCCACGAGTTGCCGAGCGTGGCGCCGGCGAGGGCCACGTCGCCGAGGTGGCCGGCGAACATCACGGACACCAGCGGGACGCCGTAGTACGCCATGTTGGTCAGCACCATCGGCACCGCGAACCGGAGCTGCGCGCGTGCCTCCGCCGTGTCCACCACCCGGCCCACCAGCGACGACAACGGTTGCTGCTCCGCGCCGCCGGCGTCGTCCTTGGTGCCCTTGGCGCCGCAGCCGAGGAGAGGGGCCGTAGACATGATGCTGCTGCTGATGTCTTCTTCTTCGGCTACGTCGGCGGAGGAGCAGGCAGGCGTTCGTCGCGAGCGGACGGTGGAACGGGCGCCGCGTCCTTCCCTTCCTTCTTGTTGTTGGCTGGCGGGCGATCAAGGAGCGCGGCGCGGTGGTGCTTATATCATGCCGCGGGCGGCCTCGGACTCGGTGTCGCGTGCGGTGTCTGTGGGGACGAGTGGCGTGGAAAATGGAGGCCGCTGCTGCCGCAAGCATGGTGAGGATTCAGCGAATCAGTCTTCGCGGGGCACCATTTTATTGCTAATCATTCTGTTTATATTCATATAATTACAGAAAAGTGACATGGATCACATTATCTGTAGAAAAAAATACTAAAATGAATGAAAGAACTTCTATTTAGACCTGATATGTTCTTACACAGTTTTCTTGGGGAAAACTAGGACTCAGCTCACCTCATGATCTCGCTTTTATGTTCTTTGCTGATGGTGTCTTTGGTGAAAACTAAGTACTTCCTTCGATTTTAAAATACTGACACTATTAACTTTTTATATAAATTGTGATCATTTGTTTATTTAAAAAATTATTCTAATGTGTAAATATTTTATTATTATTTACTTTATTATTAATAATTTAACTAATAATTTTACATATTAAACAATTTTTAAGTAAAATGAATGGTCGACGTTGATATTAAAAGTTATAATGTCAATAATTTAAAATCAGAGGGAGTAACACGTGCGAATATGCCATTCGCATCAGCAGCTCATTGTAACTCATTAGGCTCCATTTGGAACTTAAGAAATTCACAAGAATTTCATAGTAATTTTACAGTAATTAATTCAATTTTACAGAACAAACACAGAGAATGGAAACGAATCAGGTGTTCCATACGGGGCTTATTTAACTCCGTCTCCGCCTTTCCCATGGTACTCGTTTGGTTATTTCTTTTTTGTATTTACAATACAAATTCTAATTTCATAATAACATCATAAATAAAAATTAATTAGAATTAACAAGGGTGACATCTCGCCTGTATCATTATGCTTCTTATCTGTGATTGCCGGACAATATTAAACAGTGATCTCCCATTGATTTGTCTAAAAATCGTTGGGGTTGGCTGGCCTGATGGATGAACGTAGGTAGCTTCACCCCTGGCCTTGATTATTGTCGTAACAACGATAATTTAAAACAGAGAAAACAGGCCAGTGGATCGATCCGCCACCGATCGATGGTTGGCCACATGATGAAGAACTGCCGGATTGAGTAGGGCTTCATGCATGCCTGGCACAACTCCGCTCCATGTACATCTGTATGAAATGACTCCACCCCCCTCCCCCCCCCCCGCCACACCCCAACCACACCTTTTTCCGTTAGAGGCTGCGTGTCACCTTATCTCGAGAGTACTGCCTCCGTTTTTTAATTAATATCGCCGTTGGTTTTTAAATTCAACTTTAATCATTTGTCTTATTTAAAAAATTTGATCAAATATGTAAAATTTTATGTTGTGATTCAAATAACTCTAAACATAAATTAAAATATATGAAATTTATTAAAAAAAATTTGAATAAAACGAATGGTCAAAGTTAAAATTAAAAATCAATGATGACATCAATTTAAAAATGAATGGGTATATAATACGTTATTTGCAGATATCGAACTGGATGTTTATTTTATTTATGTCCATAAGCATGATCGATCAATAGCAAGTTGTCGGTTTTATACACTGGTAGTACAAGGGACTAAGGGAGTAGGCAGATCTCTTCGATCTCGTGCAGTTTTTTTGACCGATTCTTCTGTCAAAAATTCAATGGAAACATGATAGGGAAAGCGATACGAAAGCATTTCAGCGATAAAAAACATATTGTTGATAACCTATTCTGAACTCAACATGTGTGGAGCATAGTAATCATACGAATTTTGAAGACCAGAAAAGTATAGCGAGCTTCGGTTTCTAATCCGCCACATAGCCACTTGTCTGGTTATACCATCTTTTCCCCTTGCACAATATCTTGGACGTGTGACATTCTTGCAAAACAACAAAGAATAGTAAATGGTCGTCCAAGAAATTCTGCGATAGAATTGACATGTCATATTATGTTTGGCCTACTAGCTAGTACGTCCAGATTTGAGCTAAGTTTTACTTCAAAAGAAAAGAACTAGTATGTTCTTTTTTTTTTCTGATTGGAAATCCCTATATATGAACATTGTTTCGTATTTTTCATTGAAAGACAAACGCAAGCGGTTAGAGACGGCCTTGAAGAGATCAGTGCTGCTGTATAACAGTGTGTAATTAACCCTAGAAGATAGAGTTCTAGAAAGATATGCATTCTAAAAATGGCAACTATAATTAGGAGCAAGTGCAGTGGCGAAGCTAGAGGGAAAATGCAGCGGGGCCGACTAAGTAGATGTAAAATTAGTCGGTACTTTCACTAGTAATTAGCAATAAAAATATGTTTACACACTTAGCTCCGCCTGTGAGCAAGTGAGAGAGAAGCCGCTTTCCTGTCTCAATGCTTTTGTTATTTTAGTCTTTTATGTCTTTTTTCAAATTATATGTCTCTGAAGTCATGTTCCGCAGTCCAATGCTTATACATGCATGCACGGTTATCTCCATCAGTACATCCTACCGATATACGTAATATAAACTCATCCGAGAGAGTGGACGGCAAACTGTCTCTTTAGAATGACTCTGTTGATAGAACCATCTATTATATCCAATGAAATTGCAGTTGCAGAATTCCTCTCCAAAGAGCATGTCTTGGTTGTCCATTCAACAGTGTTGACTGAACAACGGATTGGAGCTTGGACTTAGATTTAATATATCCTTAGCTTCTTCCTTGCTCATTAAGCTTTTCTTCCTTACTAACAGTATACTTAGTCTCCCTTAGAACACTAAAATTTCATAAGAATCAGTTTAATTTAAAAAAAAGTACTCACCCCGTTCTTAAATTAATGTCGTCATTGACTACCAATATTAATTTTGACCATTCGTTTTATTAAAAAAAAAGATAAATTTCATATATTTTGTTATAATTTGCTTTATCGTCAAAGGTATTTGAATTACAACTTACAATTTTTTAGATTTAAATTAATTTTTTAATAAGACTAATGGTCAAAGTTAATGTTTGCAGTTGACGGTGACATCAAATTGAGAACGGAGGGAGTAGAATTTAGAAAAAATTCCCTTGTTTGAAAGGGGCGTCGATAATAAAAAAAAGCACTTAAGCATGCAAATCCAAGAGAATAGGTACCGCCATGGGAAACCTAAAAAGTTTAGCTGCGCTTTGTTTGATGTCTAAATTTGTGTGAATGTAATATGATATGACTCGTAAGCCTCAGAGAAGCTACTCGCTCCTAAGCTCATGTAAACACGAAATTGCAGCCTCTTCCGCGGAAGAAGCATAGATGCTTAATTCACCAACTTTATACGTAGGTACAGCCGTACAAAGCCAGATGGTTTGCCTGTTTCTAGGCACCTGGAACACTGCGTTTTTTTGCATTGTTGAGCGTATTGTTGAAGGCTTTGTGCTACTTCGAGGTTATTTTTTGTCCTTCAAATATCCTGAAAATCAAAGGTGACACTGTGTCTGTTTTTAAATTATTGCACACAACAATTTAAAAACCGGAAGAAGTATATTAAATGAAAGGGTCAAATGCTGGTTATAAGTTAGACCGAAATGTTTCATGTCATTGCGTGAGAGCCCCTTCGAAAGAGGAGTCGAAAACTTTTGCCTTGGACCGACCCACCCTGATTGAATCCGTATTTGCAGGAGCTCAGAAGACGTCGTCAGAGGAGCTACACGCTTCTAAGCTACTGTGAGCTAAGCTAGCATCTCGTGAGATCTCTGACCTTTATTCCTTTGGCGATGGAATATTTTTCTGATCAATCACACGGATTTAGCTGTTGCCATGCATGCCGCGGTTTAGATCTATCTCTTCCTACTGGCCTTTGCATCCAAGCTGGGTTTTTTTTTTTTTTTTTTTTTTTTTTTGAGAATGCATCCAAGCTGGGGTTGAAGTGGGCAGGGGGTACTCACTTGTATACCTGTATTCCTAATCCAAACCGACTCTTGATGTTGTTAGTCGTCGACTGAGAATAGATTTCTCGAGGTACATTCTCAATTAATAAAATTTATTTGAGTCAAAATTTGATATTCCTTTTGACTCACTTGCACCAGCGCCGGAAATATCAAACTCGTTCTGCAATCAACTTGGCAGGTATATGCTTTATTTGCTGACGAAGCTTTTGCAGATGCCCCCTAATAACGCCGAAGTCAAATGTCAAGTTTAGAAGATCTGATCATGAACGCGAAAGGCGGCTATATCGCTCATTATAGTACGGAATGTGTATAATAGTGTTTCAGTTCTTTGCTGATTCAAGGCAAATGTTATTGTTGACGTTCAAAATTTGCAACCCACTGCAGCATTCGACACAATGTCGAAGTGTCCGATGAGCCCTCTCGAGTTCGGTTGTTTCGCTCACCGGAGTATCTGGCACAGTGCTGGAGTGTCCGATGAGCCCTCTCGGATGGGCGTTTTGTGCACCGAACCGTCCGGCACAACGACGGACTATTCCACAGGCCCTCTTAGGTCTCGAAGATTTACACACATCAGATTGTCCGGTACAATACCGTAGTGTCTGGTGACCGGAGTATTTGGCACAGTGCCGAACACTCCAGTAGAGTCGCTTCGACAGTTTTTAGTAACTAATCCGGTTGATTACTTTCCTAATTAATAGGATCACGACCCCAGAGGGTAAAACCATCCCACTTTTATAAAAAAAGACCTCAGGTCGACTGAAGAGACACCCCAAATCATCAAAAACATATTTACCTTTACATGTACCTCTCTAAACTCTAATGACCTCTCATGTTGTTCTTCTCCCGTTTCGGCGATGTGTAAAAGCAATTCGGCTGGCCTGCCGAGCCCGGATCAACCCTAGAAAAGCCTCGCTCCGACGGGGTCCCTCTCGAGTTTGATTTTTCAGGTGTCGTTGGGATCATACCTAGACGATCCCGTCGTTCTGCATGCAGACATGCCCGCGGTGCGTTGACTCAAATCTTTTTGGCGTCAACACACTTTTTGACAACTCCGCTGGGGAAGAAAGATTTCGGTTGTCCGACCGAATCATCTTTTTCATGTCATGTCTTCCAAGATTTCTACAATGAATATCGTGATGGCATCTTTTGAGAAAATTCCCTAGCAAGTACGGAAGGCATTTATGGAACGTAAGAAGGCACGAGATGATCAAGAACTTCAAGAACTCATGGCATGCTACATAAAGGATCGGCAAGGCAATACTAAATAAGTCAAAGATCCTATTCTACAGTTAGTTAAATCGAAGGTAACTGCTAATACGCACACATCTATTCCCGGTTCCGACATCGCCAACATGATTGATTCTGCTGTTTGTGCGAGTCTTAATACTAAGTTTGATGCATTATCTAAAATTTTACTGATGTGATGGCTGCTCTTTTACAAACAATAGAAGAAAAAGTTGATAGAAATATGTCTGGCAATACTCTTGATGCATCTACTTCTAATGCCGAAAGATCTATCAATCTATTGAATTGGCAAGGTTCTAAAACTTCTGATCCACAACCTTCATCAAACCGAACCGTTATTGGTACTTCGGCTAATATTGAAGTGTAGTTCACCGATGCTACAATCACTAATTCGGTTAGCCAATACCCATATAGACCATATAGTGATCTAATCCCACCACATCATAAAACTGCTCATCATAAAAATTCTTTTGGTGGGTTTGCTAATGGTTCGTTGCATCATACTTTATATCCTGAACTATTCACTGCCAAATATGTATATTACACCACGTCATAACTTACCTTCAAATCGATCCAAAACCGATGTGAAAAGCATAGACGAATTCAGAGCGGAGTTGGTGGAAATGTTAAGAACAGCATTCGGCTTAGATCCCAAAAATAAAAGCTGATCATATCAAAAAACCATACCCTGAAAATTACGAGCATATTCCGTTTCCACAAGGTTTTAAGATTCTTGACTTTGTCAAATTCACCGGTGATGATAGTAGGTCTACTATAAAACATATAGGCTAATTTACTATACAATGTGGGAAAGTAAATTCTAATGATATTCTTAAGATAAGGTTGTTCCCTTTGTCTCTCGAGTGCGGCATTTACTTGGTTCACTTCTTTGCCACCCAATTCTATTTATAGTTGGTCTCAATTAGAAAAAAGGTTTCATGAGTATTTCTTTACCGATGAAACTGAATTGAAATTGTCACATCTCACATCAGTTAAACAAAAAAATCGATGAATCGATTGCTGATTATATTAGAAGATTTATAGATACTAGAAACCGATGCTATAGTTTGACAGTTTCTGATAGGGACTTAGCTGATCTAGCTTTTTTTTATTTGCATGATTGTCATAAAGAAAAGCTAGAAAGTCAAGACTTTTGCGATGTTAGCCAAGTATTGCAGAAAGCTATAGCTAATGAAAATAGAGTTAAAGAGTCTAAATAAATGCAAAAGTCGAATGAAAAGGTCAATTGTCCTGTTTATTTAGTCGGTTGCGAATCTAACAAGGCGGACGATGATGATCATGATGTTTATGCGGCTGAATTCTCATGGCCATCTAAGGCTAGCTCTCATCCTTGCGATTCTCTCAAGCCGATTCATAAAAATCAGCAAGAAGAGATGAAGTTTACTTTTGATATAGCCAAATGCGATAGAATATTTGATGAATTGTATAAAGGAGGCTACATCAAGATGTCACACGTTATTCCTCCGCTTGAGTTAAAGCGGCGTGCTTATTGTAAGTGACATCATTCTTTTTCTCATGCCACTAACAATTGTAATGTATTCCGAAGGCAAATTCAATCGGCCATTAATGATGGACAATTGGCCTTCAAAGAAATGCAAATAGATAGGCAATCTTTTCCTATTAATACCGTTGATTTACAAAATGTCAAAGTGTTGATTCGGCCCAAACAAATCGATACAACCAAAGGCAAGAATGTAATCATCGGGGAGAAAAGGCAAGAGAACACAAATCCTTCAAGGGAAGTGGTATTGGAAAAATCTTCGGATGGTAAAGAGTCTTTGAAGATCACCATCAAAGCCCCTAGACTCGGGGGGCAAGCAAAAAAGGCTCAAGGCCCAGTTGATGCTACTATCCAACCGAAGATGCTTAAGCTGAAAAATCTTGAAGTAGGGAGGTGAAAAAAAAAACAAACCAAAGGAGAAAAACAAGAAGATAAATTTCAAACCCACCTTTGGTTACCTTTTATCAAAATATACAAACAAGAAGGCCACTTCGAAGGATCGGTCAACAAAATACGATGCAAATCCACCTCTAAGTAAAGACCAATCAAATTCCCATTGCTCAAATCTGGTCAACAACGTGGTTAGAATCGGAAGCATAGATGTGGTTATTAAGGAACCACCAAAAGGACCGATTGTTAAAAATGATCGGACTAGTCCAGAAAATGCTTTAGATCCTAAGAACTAAAGACAATAGTTGCTCTCTTAGCAAATGCTTTCAGCCGAGTTGGTGTCTCTCTGGTTTAACTAGAACTCAAAAGATAAGATTGCAAAGGTTGCACAATCAAGAGAGCAAAAATCAAAGATATATCCAAATAAGTGATCTACCTTACAAAATAGTGTCTCCACGATCTTCTTGGTGCATCAAAAAGGAATGAAGACTGAACAAATGAGTGTAACTCCTAATTGAGCAATACTAAGAGTTTATGACCGATAAAATATTAATTATCGGTCTTAGAACAAAACACTGCCGATATAATATTATCGTCCTTAGAGCAAAGATGCCGATGAGTTTCATCATCATCAGGCAAATTTTGTCACTAGAGTATTTTTTGGCACGCTAGCTTTGCCAAAAACAGAAGAACATATATTGACACTCAAAATTTACAACCCATCGGAGTATCTGGCACAATGCCGAAGTGTCCGATGAGCCCTCTCGAGTTTGAGTGTTTCACCCATCGAAGTATCCGGCACAGTGCCGGAGTGTTCGATGAGCCTTCTTGAGTTCGGGTGTTTTGTGCTCCGAACCGTCCGGCACAACGACGGACTATCCGACAGGCCCTCTCGGGTCTCGAAAATTTACACACATTGGACTGTTCGGTACAATACCGTAGTGTCCAGTGACCAAAGTATCCGACACAGTGCCGGACACTCCGGTGGAGTCGGTTCAACAGTTTTTAGTAACTAATCAGGTTGATTACTTTTCTAATTAATAGTATCATGACTCTACAGAGTAAGACTGCCCCATCTGTATAAAGAGGTCTCAGGTCGATTGCGGAGAGACCCTCAATCGTTAAAAATATATTTTTCTTTACATGTACCTCTTCAAACTCTAACCCCCTTACTCGATCCCTCGTTCTTCTCCTATTCCGGTGACGCGTGAAGGTGATCCGGCCGGCCTGCCAAGCCCAGATCAACTTTAAAAAAGTCTCGCTCTGACGGGGTCTCTTCCGAGCTTGATTTTTCAGGTGCCGTTGGGATCGTACCTGCCGTTCTGCACACAGATGTGCTCTAATTTGGATTAAGGCTGAAACCTTAAACTGCTTCATAAGTCTGAACTTCTGTTGTTGGATGAAAATTTGGCCCTTTCTTGGTTCTTATTGGGTGTTGCATGGGGCTGACCAGCAGCTTACGGATAGCATTTATTTAATAATTATGACAGTAAATCCTGGTATATTATATTACCTTTGTTGCTATATGACAGTAAATTCTGGTTACTTAATAATTATGTCACAGACTTGTCTCTCAAATTTGAAATGCATCTGATAATTGTATGTCAGGTATTTTTTCTCTATAATCTGAACTGTATGGTTGTTTTAATAGTAAAAGCAGGTATTAGATGATGGGCTGCAGGAATAATGGTATATATAATTGTTGTTCAAATTTCTGCAGGATCTGCATGAGCCATATATGTTTTTCCTTCTGTTTTAATCTGAACTGTATGTTTATTTTAATCTGAGCTGGATCTGCAGGAGCCATGTATGTTTCCTTCTGTTTCAGCATGCAATGCTGTTGGATTGTTAGATTCTTAAAATGTATTTTTCTATCATAGTTACAACAGCTACTGGATTCTTAGATTGTTGTCACGAATATACAATACTGTCCTCTAAACATTAACTTGATATTTGTTGGATTGTTTGTTGAAATGTACAACATGTTTGTCAAACTAACATGCTGGTTAGCTTTGTATATATAGGAGCGAAGTATGTCAGATTTGTTGATGAAGCTGAAGCGATGGATGCCCCTCTTCGGGACAATAAACTCAAACTTATTATCACTAGTCTTATTTGGAAAAGACAATGTGGCATTATTGATGTTTTGTTACTTGAATTATTTGAACGCTATAACTTCTGTGACCATTAGAACTTCTAGATTTGTTACTTGAATTATTATGTGACCATTAGGACTTGGTGAAACCGTAAGTCGAGCATCGTTATTTTTCTTTTTTTTTTACTGATTTATCCCATGACTATTTGATTTTTTTCCTGATTTTTCGAAATTTTTATGATTTATTCCGTGAACATTTGAATTTTTCTGACTTTTTCAGATTTTTTATTTATTTATTACGTGACCATTAATTTTTTTCTTATTTTTTTGGATTTTTTTTACTAATTAATTACGTGACCATTTGAATTTTTTAATTCTTTTGAATTTTTATTGAATGTCTGAGATTTTTATCCCAAGTCTCTCAAATATGTCAGCTAGAAATTGGGTGAATGAGAGTTTCTATCCCTGGTGGGAGAGGGGATGGCATGTATGGGTGAAAGTTCTCTAGGGGTTATGTTTTTTTTCTCCCCATCCACCCGAAGGAGCCCTCATTAGATATGGCAATGACCTCGGGACTCGAAATCCAACGGGTTTTTATTGGGGTATGAGAAAGTTTTTATACTCGTGAACTTAACAAGTATGGGTACGAAAAAATTCTACTTAACCTCGATACTCAATATATAAAAAAATATTTGCATTAGATACAAGTATATAAAATATTATATGTTATAGATTATTTGTATACTTTTTACTTAATGTGTCACATTTAATTCAAATTTGTATTAGTTTAACTTAGTATGTGTCAATAAATTGAATATTTATATTAATTACAATTGTAGTTGTATTTTTAATGGGTACTCAAGACCCGTAAATTCTCTGTGGGTATAGGTACGGAGAAAAATTTTCAACCGTTAAATGAGTATGAGTATGAGAATGCAAAACTCGATGGGTATATATCTGTTGCCATCTCTAGCTCTCATTGGGTCGGTGTCGGGACTCAAGGTGAGGACGATGGAGATCAAACAATCGATCTAAAATCAGTGTCTCCATCGTTCATCACGTGCGCATCATTCCGCCGCCGAGACTAACCAGGCCACCCTGCTCGGCGCCTTGAGCGCGCGGCGTGACCGGTCAGCCCTGTCAATCCCCTCGGATTGATGAGCAAGAGTAGTGAGACTGCAAAAGTACCTCCTTAACAAACATGAAGATGCACAACCTGAACAAACACATGGAAATGTATTGTTGCCCGAAAAAAACATGGAAATGTATTATGCACTTACCACGTAGTTGGATGGGACATTGTGAAAATGTTTGAGTTTCTCTGTTTTCGTTGTAATTTGTAAACGGAATTGCTACCGGAGTCATTCCCACAGTTGCAGTAATCTTCTTCCAGCAGAGCTCCTCTGAGTTAAATTTAACACTCTGGGCAACATGCCCATCTGGACCATCTGCATAAAAAATTTGAGCCCATACCAATTTTGGGCCTTGTCGAACTCTAGCTACTACTCTGACGAATATCGTAACGATATCGCCTACGGGTAAGGCCCAAAGTTATCTCGGCATATGCATCGCGCGGCCCAAAGTTAACTTGCTCTGAATTTAGGCATCGGAAAAATCCATGTTTGAATGACATGTGACACTGATGCTCGTGTTACGCTACGGGCAGGGCAAAACGATACAATTAACATTCGATACAAAAAGATAATATGGTATTTGTTTCTTCCGATAAAAAAATATAACATGACATAAATTTGTTATAATTTAAGAACATATGTCATAAATATATTAACTTCATCAAAGAATTAATCAAACAATTCATCAAAAAATTTGCTTTCCCATGATACGAGAAAGGACAGATCGAATATTTTCTAATAGTACACTTTTTGTCTCATTTAAATTAAATGCTAATAATTGAACTAAAAATTCTCTTTAGAGTGTTATGCCATCCTGTACACACGCAATATAATAATATAGAAACTCGTAGTTCATGGGGTAATCTGACGCGAAGTTAAATATACAACAACGTGTAGTACGGCTACAAGTTGATATGTATTATTAGTAATCAAATAAGAGTAATTGTCCAGCAATGAGATCACCATTTAGTATGTTGGCAAATCGTAGCAATGAGAGTGATTGTATTGTCGATACTAATTGGCGATACAACGAAGTAAAAGATAAGAACTCGTATTACCGTACTATAAGTCAACATAATATTACGATTCAAACTTATTGGATTGAAAATACAGGCAAAGACAAGATAAGAATTTCATCTCCTCCACTAAAGTCCTCTATCACAGCTAGTATTTAATGGCCTGATAATTGACTACTAAATTATAATAATTTCATAAGTATACATATTTATACTATATATAAAATTTACAATAATAATATAAATAATAAAAATACCTATTTCTTTCTTTCATTCCTGTCAGTGTTTTGTACACCAGAACAGTAAAATTTATATGATTGGACGGGAGATCGTGCGTGTTTGGAATCGAATGGCCTAGTCTACAGACGAAACTCAAAGGTTAACTTGGTTCGGACCGCCTCAAGGCGTAATACCCTACGTCCAAGGGCGAGAGATCGATCGTATAAATCTCAAAAACATGAAAGTACAATGCCAAAGGGCTCCGGATGGATCCGAAAGTCTCAAGCTCGCGTGATGAGGGTATTTAACGGGTGGTGTTTATCGCTATTGCTCTGGGTGTATAATCTTGTTGATCTCGTCGATCTTGTATTCCCTTCCTTCGTTGCCCGGGTGCCCCTTATATAGGGTCGAACCTGGGTTGCCTTGACCGAACCATAGTTGGGTAACCGGACTATGGTTTAAGCATCTTGCTGCCTACGAAAGCGGATGACCCTTTGACAGGTGGGGTCGAGATTCCAAAGGGTCATGCCCTCCGACGTTCAGGCCAAACGGTCGACGCCTCCTGTTCGTACTATTATTTCCTGAAAAGGAGCAAGGTTGCTTTATTGCCTAGCTTTATCACTTGGAGGGTTGTTTCTCGCTCGACCAGGTAGTTGCAGAATCTTTCGGAATGCTTATCTTCTGCACATTGCTGAGGATTCTGAGTTGGCGCATCTGTTGGGCTGATGACTGCTTCCTAGCGGTCGAAGGGCGAGCCCCGACCACTGAGATCCCGATAGCTCGAGTCTCGACCCCTGGGGGTTAGAACGGTTACTCCGTTTTTGGGCCTTGACGAGGCTTCTCGACCGCTGAGGCCGGGCCGCCTTCGCGAAATCTTTGGTGGGCCGTTGGGCCGCGGTCCACAGGTGGGCCGCGTTGTAGAGGTTGATCCGTAAGTACTTGGGGTATACTATCTTGACAGTAGCCCCCGAGTCCAGCGCCGCTTGCGACCTTTGTTAAGGCGGCGCTGGGCTGAAGCATCGTGCCGACCATCACTCGCTGATGGTTGATCCTACGGGAGCGCGGGAGTGCGCCCGTAGGGCGTAGTCCCCGAGCCTTCGAGGGACCTGAAAGGTCGGTCGTGGGCTGAAGCGTCGTGCCGATCATTACTCACTGATGGTTGATCCTACGGGAGCGCACGAGCGCGCCCGTAGGGCGTAGCCCCCGAGCCCCCGAGTGACCTGAAAGGTCGGTCGTGAGCTGAAGCGTCGTGCTGATCATCACTCGCTGATGGTTGATCCTACGGGAGCGCGCGAGCGCGCCCGTAGGGCGTAGCCCCCGAGCCCTCAAGTGACCTGAAAGGTCGGTCGTGGGCTGAAGCGTCGTGGAGGCAGTTTCCGACCGCTGGGGTCGGTTGGAAGCTAATTTTCGTCATTAGCTTGATGCCAAAAAAAATGTCTAGATAAGACCGGTTTGGCCGGCCTTTGCTCAGGATCGTCATAACGCCTAGGGTGGACTGGTTTGACCAATCTTCCCATGATCAGCGTTCTTGGCAACTGTCAGATCGGTCGGGGGGGGTCGCCCAACCTCACGCCTGACCGTGAATTGATTCACGGTGTTATTGACGGTTCGTTGGTTGCGGTTCCAACGATCGAACGGCTCTGCTGCCTTCAGGTGGACGTCGGATGCAGCGTCTTGGAATTGTAACCGCCGGTTGCTCTGGGCGGTTGGATTGGTCCATTGCACGGCCAGCGAAGTGCGACGGTTCGCGATGTGCACGTCCCGTCAAGAGTGCGGTTGCCAGGCATTAACTGCATGTTAATGCCGTGCTGCCTCCCTCTTGTCGATTCAAACTTTGAGGGTGGCTCGTGGGCCTGTCTGTATTCATCTGGGTGACGGAATTCTTCCATGTGCTTAGGTTCAAGTGCCCACTGGGAGCACTTTTCGGCCTACTCGTTAATGAGTGTAGGTGGATATGTCGGTCCGGGGCGTCAACGACCAGGCGGCGTCGAACCGGCGCGTCAGCTTCTATAAAAGAGGTGGTTCGTCCTCCGGTCTTCGTCATCTTGATTTC
Source organism: Zoysia matrella (assembly GCA_001602295.1). NCBI lineage: Eukaryota > Viridiplantae > Streptophyta > Magnoliopsida > Poales > Poaceae > Zoysia > Zoysia matrella. Next base: position 58,846 of record BCLG01000686.1, on the reverse strand, counting down.
CAATCCGCGTAGTGCTCCTTCGTCTTTCTTGCGCTTGCTCTTCATCTTGCTCTTCGTCTTCGATTCTGACTTCGACTCCGTCTTTATGGCCTCCTAGTGGAAAGCGTCCACCGTCTCGGAGAGCATCCTCACCGCCTCGGTGGGGCTTGGAGTGCTCCCCCCGAGGGGCACGGGGCGATGGCGTCCGACGTACTGCGAGGTCGTTCCGTCGCCTCGCGCCAACGAGATCGTCAGTTTCGTTGAGTTCCACGAGCGCGGGCTGATGTTGCCGTCGTCGAACTTCTTCCGCAGCTTGCTAGAGTACTACGGTGTGCGTCTTCATCATATCAACCCCAACGGCATCCTTTAGATCTCGGCCTTCGTCACGCTGTGCGAGGCCTTCTTGGGGATTGATCCCCACTTCGACTTGTGGAGGTACTTCTTCCGCGTGCAGCCTTAGAAGGAAGGCGGCGCGGGGATTTGTCTTTGCAACAATCGTCAGGAGTACTTCAACATACCGTTGAAGGACTCCTTGAAGGGATGGCATGGGGGGTGGTTCTATATCGAGAACGCCGCCCCCGAACTGCCGACGTTCGACCTCGAACCGCCGGCGGTCTTAGATTCTTGGAAAGCCGGCCTCAGCGACGCGCAAGAGGTTGACATTGAAGACCTGCTCGTCCGGATGGCCGAGCTGGACGACGCAGGCTTGACCGGGGCGCGTCTTGTTGACACCTTCGTCCGCCGCCGCACTCAGCCGCTCCGCCTCCGCGCCCGGCTCATGTGCGACTACACCGGGCGATTCGACATGATGCGGGAGATCCTCCAGTCGGAGCTATCGGAGGATGGCGTGAGGCAACGCCTCTCGCGCCTGCTGAAAGGCGATGCTCTCGCCGGTGTGAGCGAGGGTCCGGCCCCTCTGGATGTCGAGCATCAGGAGGACCGAATGGTAAATCATCTTACCTGCACTTATTAGTGAATAATATACTGCGAAATTGGAGCGCTTATCTTTGTTCGTGCAGGAGGGCGTTCCTCCATCGGACTCGCCGGCGCCTGTGATGGTGCCGACTGAAGAGGTCGGCATCCTGGCAATGCCGGTGTTGAGTCTTTGGGTGGAGGGGTCAGCCTCGAGACACCCGTCGCTGGGCCCTCGGCGCAGCCGACGTCTGCAACTCCTACCACGACACTGACTGCTCCGGCTGTAGCCGTTGCTACTCCGATGGCGCCGGTCATGGTGCCGACTGCTACGGTCGCTGCGCCGACCGTTCCAGCCGCTGCTCCGACTCAGGGGGTCTCCTCCTCTGAGTCTTGGTCGTCTCTGTCCACCGGGGGTGACTGGTTGCCTCCCCCAGCCTGACGGTCACTAGCCGCAGCCGTGTCGAGGAAAGTGCCAGCTTTGAGCTCGGCACGGGCAGTCTCGGCTGCCGTTCTATCAGACTCCGACTCGTCGGACGACGTGCCGCTTACGGAGCGTCTTCGTCACCAGCGGGCAAGGGAGACGGAGAGTGTCGAGGGGCCCCCTGCAAAAAAGTCAAGGACGGAGGAATCCGGTCCTTCCGCCCTCGCCCCGACCCCGACTGTTCCGGTTGCTGGGGTCGGCCATACTTCGCTAGGCGGAAGCCTGCCCTTCTCCGTGCGAGTGTTGAGCCGGTGAGTATCTGTATTCTTATTTAATTGGATATTTTACCTGATGTTGTGAAGTGATCAGGATTTTGATCGTGCTTTGCAGGGCTCCTTCTTCCCTCGGCACACCACAAACCTAAGCGGCGGGGGTCGTGTCCGAGGAAAGGCTGACGTCGCACCCTTCGCCGCCGCCTCCTCGTACGGCATCTGCGGCCGAGACCACGGAGGAGCGGATGGAAGAGATGGCGCCGCTTCCAAGCATCGAGGCCGAGGACGGTCAAGGTGGACTCCCAGGCGAAGAAGCCGGGAGGGAAAAGGAACAACCCTCGACCGCTGAGGCCGAGGTCAGCGTTCCACTGCCTCCGAGCCCTATCGCTGGGAACGTGGAAGTCGGGGAGCAGACGACGGTGCAACCGAGTAGGCGGGTCGAGTCGTCCCCTGACCCAGGGACGAGGGAAGAGAGCGCTCCGTCGGCTCTGAGGGAGCCTTCGGTGCCAGCGGTGCTTGTCCTGCCGCCGACCACAGGACCAACTTCAACAGTGTTGGTGGCGACGGTGCGGGCTTCTGCGCAACGGGCGGACTTGGGGCGGCCCCGGACCTTGAGGCAGAGGCCGGATCCTTCTTCGTCCACTTCGACAGGTCGCCATCCGGCACCTGGTCCTCCGACCTCCAATGAGGCCGCCTGGGACTCTTGGAGGTTCCTGTATGACCAGGTGTGCGCGGGGGAAGAATGGGTCTCCTCGGCGCTCACACACATGCAGAGCGCCAAGGAATGTCTGGAGGAGTTTCAGGAGACTATGACCGATCCCTATGGAACGCTCTGCCAGGTTAGTTTTGATATTTCAAATTTTCGAAAATATACGTGAACCTGATTGGCGGGTTTCGCAGGGGACCCTCGAGAGGGCGCTTCGCCAGCCTCCGCAAGATCTTGGTCGGTCGGAGGTCGAGGTGTTGCCCTAAGAGCTTTGGCGGACCCGCAACGAGCGAGACGAGGCCAAGAAGTTGGCCGCTGACCGACTCCTCGCCCTCGAGGATGTTGAAAGACGCGCCGAGGGCTTCGAGAGAGGTAGCCAGGAGCTCCAGATGGAGATCACTCGGCTACAGATCGAGAGGAGGAGTCTCGGCGAGGAGGTCGGGTTGCTGCGCCAGACCTATGCAAGTAAGCAGTTTTATAGTTCATTAACTAGCAAGAGAGTTCATCCTATTGTTGCTTGCTGACGCATTAGATTGCGCAGAACTCCTAGAGGGTGCCGGCCGTAGCGCCCGGGATATCCAGGAGCTGAAGGACCGGACATGCTTGGCTGAGGAGGCCAAGGAAGCGGCTGACGGCACGCTGGAGCGGTCAGAAGAGCTGTGCCGCCTCGCCCTGGAAAGCCGTGATACTTCGGAGGCTCGTCTCGGCGTCTTGAAGGCCGAGGTGAGAAAGTATATGGCGGAACTGGCAAAGGTGCAGAAGCTGTCTGCTTCGCTAGAAGCATCGACTGCTCAGCTTTGACAGGATGTAGCCAACGAGCGGTCGGTCACTGAGGCTGCGCATAAAAGTGACGAGAGTAAGTAACAAATGAGTTTGTTAATTTGCTAGGGAAACTGGTCCCTGAAATTTTTTGAGATGCAGGCGTGTCCGTGGAGCTCTATAAGCTGCTGTGGTCGGTACGCGCGCTGGTGCACCAGGTGTTCGACGACACCCAAGATCCAAGCACGTCGGCGGATCGGGCGTCCCGAGTGTTGGAGATGCTGCCGGGCTGATCCGCACTGAGCTGCTCGTCGCACTGCGGGACGGGGTGTCGTTGACGTTGACGCACCTGCGGTCCCATTACCCCGATGCTGACGTCGGGCGTATTGCCGAGGGTTTCACCTCGGGTACGTCGGATGAAGCGTCGGTGAAGCTTTTTGAAGACTCCAAGCCTCAGGCGCAGGAGATCATGAGCTGCTTCCTCCGACCGACCCTGATGAAGGAGCGCTTCGGCCGTCTGCCTCCCCTTTAACTGTTCCGGCTTGCAGCTTGTAATGGTACCTGTAAACTTGTTATGTGGACTTTAATGTTTCTGACTCTTTCCAACATCAAGCGTTTCGCATTGTTCTTGGCATTCCATTAGGCGTTGTCAGACGATTGGGTCGGGTATAGCCTGTAGGGTCGAGTGTCGGACTCGGACCTTAGAGCATCACCGGCAACGGGTCGGACGGTTAGCCGCGAGGATTGTTCTGAACGAGAATGCTCATAGTCCGCAAGAGTTAGGCCGAGTCACTCGTGCAACGCATCACGAGCCGGGGGGTCGATCCTCGAGAAACGAAATAGGCGTCGAGCCTAAGTTTGATGTTAACGAGGCACAGGGCCTTTGGATCCTTGGGTCGGTCGTTCCGACCCTCGAGTGGGACTCTGATGATAGCCCCCGGACAGTGGAGTGGAGTCGAACAGACTGCGCTTCTCTGCCAAAGACATAGTTAGCGGATGAGATATGATTAGGATGAAGAGATATCAAAGAACTTTATTATGCGTAAAAACGACGCAAGTTTTCAATTATTCTAGGCGTGAACAAGCTCAGCGTTGTCTTGTGTCGCCAGTTTGTATGTGCCAGGCTTTAAGACTCGCTTGATCACGTATGGGCCTTCCCATGGAGGAGATAGCTTGTGGTGATCTCGCTTGTCTTGCACTCTCTTGAGCACAAGGTCGCCGACTCTGAGGGTCCGACCTTTGACGCGCCGAGCGTGTAGTCGTCGAAGGCTCTGTTGGTATTTGGCCAACTGGAAAATGGCCACGTCACGCGCCTCGTCTAGCTGGTCCAGGGTGTCTTGTCGCGCCACCTCTGACTTCTGCTCGTCGTAGGCTCTGACCCTTGGGGAGTCGTAGTCGAGGTCGGTCGGCAGAACGGCTTCGGCTCCGAACACCATAAAGAAAGGAGTGAATCCTGTAGTTTTGTTGGGGGTAGTTCGCAGGCCCTACAACACGGACGGGAGCTGTTGGGCCCATCGCCCGACGGACTGTTCGAAGCAGTCGTAGATGCGAGGCTTCAGCCCCTGAAGTACCATGCCATTGGCTCGTTCCACTTGCCCATTGGTCCTCAAGTGAGCAACAGAGGCGAAGTCAAGCCTGATATGATGCTCTTCACAGAACTCTCGGAAAACACTTCCGGTGAATTGAGTCCCGTTATCGGTGATGATGGAGTTCGGGACTTCGAAGCGAAAAATGATGTCGCGGATGAACTCGACAGCCCGACCCGAACTGATGCAGAGGGTCGGCTTCGCTTCAATCCACTTGGTGAACTTGTCAATCGCGACGAAGAGGTGGGTAAAGCCCCCGGACGCTTTGCGAAAAGGCCCGAGAACATCGAGCCCCCAAACTGGAAACGGCCAGGTGATCGGGATTGTCTGCAGCTCCTGGGCCGGTAGATACGTCTGGCGGGCATAGAACTAGCAGCCCCTGCAGGACCGCACAAGCTTTTTCGCATCTGAGACTGCTGTAGGCCAATAAAAGCCTTGTCGAAAAACTTTGCCGACGAGGGTCCTCGGGGCGGCATGATGCCCGTAGGTTCCCGAGTGAATGTCGTCGAGGAGATGTAGACCCTCCGTCTGAGGGATGTAGCGTTGGATGACACCACTGGGACTGTGCTTGTAGAGCTCGTTGTTGATGAGAGTGTGGGCTTTCGCCCGACGCGCGATCCGTCGGGCTTCGCTGGTGTCGGACGGCAAGGTGCCATCCTGGAGATACGCGTAAATTCCCAGGGACTAATCAGGGATGATGGCCAAGATTTCGGGCCCGGAGGTCGAGTCCTGCTCCCCGATTGTCGGCTCGGCGTGGGAGTCGGTGTTGTCGTCCTTGAGCTTGATCGTCGGCTTGGTGAGGACCTCAAGGAAGACATCGTCGGGGACTGGATCTCGTCCTGAGGCCACGCGGACGAGGGTGTCGGCTGCTTCGTTGTCGCAACGTGGAACGTGATGAAGCTCGAGCCCGTCGAACTTGTCTTCGAACTTGCGAACCTTTTGGCAATAAGCCTCCATCTTCGAATCTCGGCAGCTTGACACCTTCATGACTTGGTTGACGACGAGCTCGGAGTCACCTTTGACGTAAAGCCGTCGGACTCCGAGCGTGATGGCCATGCGAAGGCCGTGCAGCAGGGCCTCGTATTCTGCGGGGTTGTTGGAGGCCGGGAAGTGAATCTGCAAAACATACCGAAACTTGTCTCCTTTGGGAGAGACGAGGACGACACCAGCTCCCCGAGCCCTTGAGTCGGTATGACCCATCGAAGAACATGGTCCAGTGCTCGGGGTTGATGGAGTCGGATGGTTCCTGCGCCTCGGTCCACTCGACGATGAAGTCGGTGAGGATCTGAGACTTGATGGCTTGTCGAGGTACGTAGTTGATGTCGTGGCTCAAAACGCCGTGAGGCGAAGAACGAAGAAGGCGACGTTGAGGCAAGCGACGTTTAGTCGAACGTCGTTCACGCAAGATCTGAAGGTGAAGTTCGCCGCTGCTGTTGGCGACGAAGTCCAGGCTCCCAAAGCGGAAAGCCTGGCCATCAACGAAAATGGGAACACTCCACGATCGACCATCATAAGCAATGGCAACCGCGAAATCCCCAAAGAACAGCCGGGAGATGAAAAAATCTTCGACTAGAGCGAAAACAGAAGCCATCAAAACAATGAATAAAAACGCACCAAAACCCCCTTCCTGGCGCGCCAACTGTCGGTGTTTCGTACACCGGCACAGCAAAATTTATACGATTGGACGGGAGATCGTGCATTTTCGGAATCGAATGGCCTAGTCTACAAACGAGACTCAAAGGTTAACCTGGTTCGGGTCACCTCGAGGCGTAATACCCTACGTCCAAGAGCGAGAGATCGATCGTATGAATCTCAAGAACACGAAAGTACAATGCGAAAGGGCTCCGGATGGATCTGAGAGTCCCAAGCTCGCGTGATGAGGGTAGTTAACGGGTAGTGTTTATCGCTATTGCTCTGGGTGTATAATCTTGTTGATCTCGTCGATCTTTTATTCCCTTCCTTTGTTGCCCGGGTGCCCCTTATATAGGGTCAAACCTGGGTTGCCTTGACCGAACCATGGTTGGGGTGACTGGACCATAGTTTAAGCATCTTGCCGCCTACGAAAGCGGATGACCCTTTGAAAGGTGAGGCCGCGATTCCAGAGGGTCATGCCCTCCGGCGTTCAGGCCAGACGGTCGACGCCTCCCGTTCGTACTATTATTCTCTGAAAAGGAGCAAGGTTGCTTTATTGCCCAGCTTTATCGCCTGGAGGATTGTTTCTCGCTCGACCAGGTAGTTGCGGAATCTTTCGGAATGCTTATCTCCTGCACATTGCTGGGGATTCTGAGTTGGCGCGTCTGTTGGGCTGATGACTGCTTCCCAGCGATCGGCGGGCGAGCCCCGACCACTGAGATCCCGATAGCTCGAGTTCTAACCCCTGAGGGTCGGAACGGTTACTCTGTTTTTGGGCCTTGACGAGGCTTCCCGACCGCTGAGGCCGGGCCGCCTTCGCGAAATCCTTGGTGGGCCGTGGAGCCGCGGTCCACAGGTGGGCCGCGTTGCAGAGGTTGATTTGTAAGTACCCGGGGTATACTATCCCGATAATTCCCTCATCTAAGACGGTTGTATTCCAATACCAATAATCTTTTATTCCGCGTCTATACATATGTCTCATGGCATACAAGAATCTTTCATTCCGACGCCGAGATTCCGTGCCACGCAACACCAGATGCCACGTCCCCGCAGGCTGTGTGTAGGTGTTAGCCACAGCAGGCTCCCAGTGGGGAGGCTTCTCGCGGTGGCCGGGGCGGCCGGGGCTGGGGTGTGGAGGTGGCACGTGGTCGCTCGGTGCGGGAGGGCGAGTCACAGGCCGAAGCGGCAGGGGGGTGGCGTGGCCT